>PVLA01004408.1:0-177768 GCA_004027455.1 Hydrochoerus hydrochaeris | reverse complement strand
AGTGACATAAGCACCTGCCTGGCACGCACAGGGTCATGAGTTTGATCCCTGGTACCAAAAAAAAAAAGAAGGAGAAGAAGAAGGAGGAGGAGGAGGAGAAGAAGGAGGAGGAGGAGGAGGAGAAGGAGGAGAAGAAGAAGAAGAAGAAGAAGAAGAAGAAGAAGAAGAAGAAGAAGAAGAAGAAGAAGAAGAAGAAGAAATAATGAAGGAAGTCCAATAATAAAGGTGAAAGGAAAGTCAAAATACGCTGATGTAGAATGCTGGCCTCATATACAAAGTCTTTCTTGAAAACAGACTATGATTAAAAAAAAAAACTATGCTATATATTCTAAAGATATAACACAGATCCTAAGATAATACAACAAAGTTATGACTAATAGTCCCACAAAAGCAATAAAATAGATAAAATTAACCCAAATGGAGGCAGAAAACAGAGCACACAATAAATGAAAAAGAATAAATAAAAAAATACAATAAGGAACATGACTTTAAGGAAACAACCTCTATTATATATGAAAACATGAATAGGTTAATTTTAAAAATAAAAATACTAATATGACTCCAACGTGCATTGAGGAATGAATATAGAAGCAAAATAAAACATATCCATACAATATTTGGCAATAAAGGAATAAAGTTTTGATATACGCAACAGCATGATGAATCTCATAATCACTGTTTGGCAAATCTTAAAATTGAGTGTCTGCTATACAATATCACATTCAAAAAAGCCAATTAACTTGTCATCTCTGCAAACAGAACTCTGCTTGGCTGGAGATGAAAAGGTGAATGGCAAAAGATAAAGAGGGAAGTGAAGAGAGGAGAATGACAGATACATTTATTATCTTGATGCAGAGGTATATAAATTGAAAAAGTCTAATGGTGTTCTTTAAATACGTGTAGTTAACTTATTCTGCATTACAGCTCTTTCTAAAAAGCTGTATGGAAATGAGGTGATGTGCGATGATAAAAGCTAAACATACAAACTGCAGAAGAATCGTGAAAGTAGCTTGAAGGCTACGAAGAATTAAAATTATTATTTGAAACACTGTACCTTAAGCTGGGAATAAAAACAGGCATAACTGCAGAGGCATTCCTTTTTTAAAAAAAAAATTGGATCAACATTACCTTTACTGGTTGTTTTTGATAAGAAATTCTACAGTTGAAAAGATCATTTTGAAAGCTATTATTTTGATAATAGGAGGAGCATATCTATTTTATGAAACTGAGAATGGTGATACTTCCTTCATTTCTCCATTCATTTTCTTCTTTGTCTTCTAAATCCAAATTGATAAAACAGCCATGGAAATATATTCCATGTGGCTGTATAATGCTGCATTATCCTTTCATAGAAAACAGCTGTTTTATGTATTTGATTTTCATCCCTGATGGTTTTTTTTTTTTTTACTTATTTTGGTGGTCACTGAAGTGTCAAAAGATGTTATAATAAATCAAAACTGAATTACTCATCATCCTAGAAAAGCATGATTACATTATTATAGCTCATGAGATGAATTACAATATATTCACTTTAAAGGGTAAATTTCATATCTTATAAAAGGGTTAAAAGAAACTATAAAATTGATTCATTCCTTTTCAAATTTGTCAAGTGTTTATTTTAAGTACTATGAATTTCATAAACTAAAGAATAGACAAATATTTTACACTGTAAAAATAGTCACATCTCATTACTGTAACAAATTTACCCTCAAAACAGTCTTTCAAATTACACTTTCTTATCCTTAATGTCAAGGATAACTAGCTGGAAATGTGAAGCAGTCACATATAATGTCAAAGAACACAAAGCTAAAAAAACAAAACTAGTTTATGTCATGTAGATATAATTTCCTTCTTTTTCTAGATCAATGATTGCAAAACTTGGTTTCCGGGGATATTACTAACCAGATAATTACAGTAAGTTTCATGCAACTAGTGTTGTACTTTGAAATTAGTTTGGAGAAAAAAAGGCTGAATTGTAAATTGGGTGTTTGCATATTAAAGACTTAGCTGAATCCTAAGGAACTAGAAGTCTGCTTGTACTTGTTTAAGTCAGCGTTCCACAATATAATTTGTTAACAAAGTCCTTCATAAGACATCGTTTAATATAGCATGGATTATTAGTTTTGTGCAGCATTCCATATGAAGTACATGGGTGTTATGGCATTTTAGAATATAGTTTCCAAGTCACCTATATACATAAAACAATTGCATGTTTAATACTACAATTGACAAAGGAATTGGTACTAATTACTTTCAAAGCTCAATTGTAAGAAGCACTTTCCAAACTGTTGATAAGCATGCCTTCCTCATCACTTCCAAACTATGAGAAAAAGACATCTCAGATGACAAGTGACACAGCATGTCAAGTAAACAGAAATGGTTAGCCAAGGAGCTGTGTTGCGGCCTGTTTTTTCAGATGCTCAGGAGGTTGAGACAGGAGGATCATTTAGTCTGAGGCCAGCCTAGACACTTTCACAAGACCCCCTCTCAAATAAAAAGGGACAGACATGTGACTCAGCATAAATGTGCAACCCACCGTGTACTAAGACCCTGGGCTCAGTCTCAAGCACCAAAAGATGAAAGTGATTGAGAAGCCAATTGTCTTTAAGAAGTGAAAAATGATGGAAAAGTGAAGTGTTCAAGGATTTATGACATTTCAGTGACAGAGAGGTGATTTGAATTGAGTTTATAGTAGGACAACTGAAAGGGAGTATCTGGACTCTCCAAGAAGATATCAAAGGTCTCCTTTCTAAGCAGGACGATGCAAGAATGGGCATTAACAGAAAAAGGGTACAGAATGGAGGCAAAAATTAAATGTGTGGAAGTCAAGAAGAAAAGAAAACAAGGGAAGGAGACAATATGGCAAGAATAGAGGAGGAGAAAGAGGAAAGGAAAAAAGAAAAATAGAGAGAAGGTGAATATTGCATTAGGCTCATTCATGGTGATTATACAAAAACCCATTACCTGGACAGTTTTTTAACAAAGTAAATTAACACCATAATATTGATGATAACTTTAAACTGCCACTTGTGATAATTTTATCCTAAACAAATAATATAGAGAATTTTCAAACAAATGACTTTCATTTTTATTTATAAAGTTTCTTTTAGATAAGAGGAATACTTGATTCTTTTTTATACTTTGTTAGTGCATAATTTGTTATTAAAAATACAAAATGATTAACATTTTAGATGTGCTAAATTATTAATGACTTCTAAACACAACTAAAATAATACATTTTAAATTAATTTTCTTGGTTATTGCTTCGTTTTTAAATTAGGTCATTAGCATTTTTATTTTTTGCTAAAATGTATTGTAGTATTTTTATTTATATTTTTCCAGATTTGTCCTAAAAATGCAAGATATCTTTATAAATTTCTATTTATCCTAAGAATTCTAAAATCTTAATGAACTTAAAAACTTGTTATGTCACATCAATCAAGATCATAGGATTTAGTTTACTTACCAATTTATTCTTTATCAGGAAATAGAGTGTTTCAATGACATTTATGATTATAATGCTTAGACCACTTCATTGCTCATTAGGTCAATAGTTTTACTTCTTAGATAGGTCTTGCTATATTTTATATAACTTATACTCATACTTTAAAATTTTGTGGTTTACTCAGATGTTTTTAAAGATTTACATGGCCAAAAGCATTTAATCTGTGTTTCACTCATTATGATAAATGGTCCTCAATTGTTGGTGTAATTGGAAACTCATGTATGTCTTATTAGTATCTAATTATAATTAGTAGGGTCATCTGAGGTTTTTTTTATACAAATAGATGAAAGATAATATCTACAGTATTAATGCATTTCTTTAGACCATCTGCTGCTCCAGCATTGTGAAATACACAGCTCACCACCCTCCCAGGTACAGTTATTCTGGGTGGGCAGCAAGTCTATGCTTATTGACCTTACCCTCCCAACAAAACAAGTCTTTATTTTTTTGTTATGATTGTTTTGCTTAGTGAAAGTCTTCTGAATATGGTGGTAAACTACTTTCTACATTTATATTACCATGAATCTCATTCAGTTGCATATATATATATATATATATATATATATATATATATATATTTCATCTGGAGTAATTCTTAATTCCAAAAAGAATATGGGAGAAAATTGTAGATAAAAGAAAAAAATATTGGGAGGAAATATTTTGTACCCCAAATCATAGCAAAATGACAATAATCTGCTATATGTAATTAATATGATGTTTATTCATGGAGAAAACACAAAAATACTAGTCTACATTTAAGACCATGAATTGTATTGTTGAAAAGGGGCACATTTATGCAAATTCTTTAGATGTCTCTTTAGTAATGGCAATTATAGCTTCAGTGTGCTAAGTACATGTTATGTATCTGTCATTATAGATAATCCGATTAATTTGTTTTACAAAAAAATCTCATGAGAAAATATTACTCCTACATTGTGGATAGTGAAAGAAACTGCAGTTGAGAGGATAAATAATTTGGTAAAAATCAGTCAGCTAATAAATACCATGAACACAGAGATAGGACATGGATACTGGGATTCATATTACATATATATGCACATTCTTTAAAAGTTGAATGAAAACATTATATATATCAAACAATATATATAAAATTTTATATATAACATTTATAATGTTATATAACATACATAATGTTATATATGTTATACATTACATAATGTAATATTATATATGATATATATATATATATATATATATATATATATATATATATATATCTTTGGTGTTGGATTGTTTAACATTGACAGATGCAGGAAACCATACATTAAAATGTATAAGGCAGTGAAGAGGATTTTTAGTCTATATATTATTTAGATTGTGCAAAACCAGGTATCTCACAATGCTACAAATTAATGTTTCAGTAGTCTAAAACAAACTGATTTTTTAACAAACTGACTTTTGATAGATAAAATTGCAGAATCTTAGTCTACTGATCATCATGGAGCTGTCTAATGTTCAGGAACCTTTTTCAGTTTTCTCACTTTCTTTGCTGGTATAACAAGATTCCATAAAAAGCATAAGCTTACAAATTGTTGATTATAACAAGTTTGGTGAAATGGGTAACACCTTGGAAGACAGTCTATATTAGAACTCAAAATAATTTTAAAATTTGAAAGTTAACCACAAACAAACAGGATGAAATGGTGCTTGCTGAGGAGAGCATGGAAATAAGTAAAATAAACTAAAAATGGAACCAGGCAATTACAAACTGAAACCTCTTCAAGCGATGAGCTGAATAAATCTCACCGTCTTTACCTTGTGGTTGTCAGGAATTTTGTCTCAGCAATGAGAAAGTAACTAACACAAGTAGACTATTTTAAATTCTCTCCATGTTAACAAGAGGAATTTGAAATTATTTTTTAGTCATTCTAGTTTTTGTACCTGAACTTTAGGGAGAGAAACAGAACACTCTGGCCATTACATACAGAACGGTAATAATATGAAAAATGTCAATAGTAACCAATATTTATTAAACGTCTTCTGCATTTTTACATCTTCTATGCATTATTTCATGTATTCCTACCAAACAAGACTTTAAGATGTCAGCACTACTTTACAAAAGTTGCGATCAAGTTTTCGGGAGATTAGATAATTTGCTACTGTCACAATCACGTGGGTATCAGAGTCATTCAACACAGATGTGATTGAGCCATAGGCCAACATTTCACCTGTATCTCTTTGCAACTTTATTCTCTGGTAGCTCCCAGAATTCATTCTCTGTGGGGAACTGGAATCAAATAAAATGGTTTCCTTCAGCAGAGGGCTTTGGGGTTTGGAGCTTTTTTAATATTCCCAAAGGACTACTCTGTAGTACTTCAAATAGGCACCCTCTTTCTGGTATATTCTCTGTAGTGATTGGTTCTGACTGAGATCTCTGAAAGTTTTGCTTATTCAGTCAGACTGAGCAGCTGAACCTCCTGCAGGACTGAGGAGACAAGGCGCACCTCTATCCGCGAGTTTTCCCTCCTTGACACTCGTTCTTCTTAATTTGGTGCTGTCTCACTTCAGTCACAAAAGTGCTTTTACCATCCCCTTGATTCCTACATATTATTTTCATTAATTGAAAAAAATTTGCATTAATTGAAAAAAATTAAAGAACTCAAGGATTCTTTAATTCTTTAAGCAAGTTTTCCTTGAAGTTCTAGGAAACAACACTGTATATTAATTAAATACAAGATCAAAGGAAAATCCTCCGTAAATGCATAAATGGATATCTTAAAACACAGATGATGATAACTAACTAGTTCAATATACTTTGAGAGTATACAAGTTATCATAGTCTACATTTAACTAATTCAATAAGTGCTTATAATATGCCAGACATTTGGTAAAATGCTACTGAGAGAAAGAAAAATGATCTCCTCTCATTGTCTAAGAGAACCAACATTAATAAGACTAATTAGAAAAGTGTAACAAATACTATGTCAATGACCAGCAGAAAGATACAGATTTAAACTTAGGAATGTCAGAGGAGAATTCCTTTACTAAATGACCCTTCCATGAATTTCAGTGAACAAGTTCAACATTTATATATTATGTGATCCATCGTGCCTGCTGATTTATTTATTGTTTGAATTTTTCATTGCTTATGATGAAAATATTATTTATAACCCTTATTATATGCATTTTGAATGTAGGGATTATCAGTAATAGCATTCAAAAATTCTGTATTTTGCCCAGCATTATTTGTGTTCTTGTCTATTACTACAAAAGACTCTATAGCTATAACTGGATAAAACACTTTAAAATTTCACACTATCTTTAATGTTGCTTATCCTCTAATTAGAAATACAGTTATAAAGTGTGAAAGAAGTTTTTCTTCCCTTACATATTATGCACTATTCATGGCTTCACTCTTGATTTCATCATTATGGAAAACTTCACACTGCATAGAAACTTAAGGCTTCCAATTTCTATTAGTACCTCTGACAGGTTTTCTTAGAGCCTCAGGCTAGTGGTTCCAATTGCTCTTCTGCGTGTCCAATATGTCTTCCACAAACTTAGAATGTTCCAAATGAATTAAATTTCTATGTCTCAGTTCTCATTATGACTCCTAACAGCCAAAGATATTGTTTGTTTTTTTTCTTTTAAAGGGCTCTTAACTTTGCCTACTTAAATGCTGAATTGCCAACAATTTTCTATAAGTTATCAGGCATAGATATTAAGGTCTTCTTTTTGCCATGTCAGAGGAAAACTCAACTTGAAAAAAAATTAGAATTTACTGAGTAAATTTTCTTGCTAGCTTACATTTCAGGACCTTTCATTGATTTTAGGTTAAGGTAATATATGTACATTATGGACCTCAGGTTTTATGTAATCTGATACATTTTTTTCATCTTTGCATTTATCTAGTACCACTGTCACTTCTGGTTTTCTGGCCTTGTTAATCATCTTACTATTTCTTGAACATATAATTATTACTATTTTCACACTCCTGGGTGTTCAAACATGATTTTACTCTTAAACTTTCTCCCGTTGTTACAGTATGCCATAACTTCTACTTACCGTCACAGCTCAGGTCAACTGCTACTTCACCAAGAATCTCTTCTTCAATATTCACAGGTCTTATTGCTATTGCGTTTTTCCTTATTCACTTAATAATATTTATCACTTCCAATATTTATGTCCTAGGTACTGTTTGTATTTTAATTAATGTCATTGTGGTAGCAACTAAATGTATGTGTATACAAGAAGTCAAAAAGTTCCTTATCACAGCAAGTGCCAAGTAAGAATTTGTAGAATGATGCTTGTGTTACTGCAAATTAGCTGGACAGAGGAGGGAAATGAGAGCACTTCAGATAGAATAGTCTGAGAAAATCACCGAGACATGTAATTAAGGATGTACAACTGACTGTGTGATTCATTTTGATGGCAGACTGGATTTCTGATGGAGTAAGGCAGTGCTCCATAAGAAGCATGATGTATGCTTATCAAATGAAGTGGAATGAGAAGAGAGTTGCCAGTATCTAGGAAGACATCTGAGAAGAGTTGGATGTACTTTTCCTCTGCTAAAATTTTGAGGTAGATTTAAATTTTTCATAATTATAAGGTACAATGCAGAAAACACAAGAAAAGGATTTAATTTATGAAGAAAATTATGCATGTGGCCAGGCATGGTGCACACACCTGCTACCTCAGTGCTTGGGAGATTAATGCAGAAGGATCCCTGTGAGTTCAAGTTCAGTCTGGGCTACAAAGTGAATTAAAGACTGCACTGTATAGCAAAGCCCTGTTCCCAAAAAAAAAAAAAAAAAAAAATTGGGGCTGGAGATTTAGCTCAGTGGCATAAGCCACTCCTTGGCAAGCACAAGGTCGTGAGTTCAATCCTCAGTACCAAAAGAAAGAAAGAAAGAAAGAAAGAAAGAAAGAAAGAAAGAAAGAAAGAACAAGAAAAAAGAAAACATGTAAAAGAAAAAAATAAAAATGAAAAAGAAAAATACAATTATGCATGTGGCAGGAAGGAGTAGAAATTAGGAGTCAGGTACAAAAGATACAGAGAGTAAAAGAAAGCCTTTCAATGTGAAATTAGTAAAAAAGGATCTTGTTGTCTCTATTGGTTACTTAGAAGTATAGAAACCTAGAAAAATGATTTATAAAATTTTGATGTCTGAATATAAAGAGCATTATTGCCTACTATATGTAAGGAAAAATGATAAGGAGAATGATGGAGGTTTGTAATAGTCATGGAAGGACATAGAGGAATAATAAATCAGAAAAAAAATCTCAGTACTAATGTAACAGTCCTGAGATTTGGATTAAGGTTAAAGATTCAAAAATTAAATTTTAACGTGTTACAGAAGACTCAAGCAAAAGATAATTATAAACCATTCAGTATTTTATTCACTATTACTTTTGTTGACACTTTACAAATCTCCATAATCTATTTTATTTATCTCTATAGATTATATAAATACATTCATAAAAGTGTTAGCTACATAAAATTAAGAAATACATAACCAAAAAAGAGAATAAATATAAAAAGTACAACATAGCATTTCTTTCTATTCCTGAAAACATCAGTGTATATGGTGATGAATCTGTGGTCAGATTCAATAATTCTATTAAACTAAATCACAGTTCTCTTTCTGCACATCTTAATTTTCAACTTAAATATTTTCTGAAAGCTGGGCATGTGTTTCAAAGAAAATGAAATGTGTCTTATTCATGGATGGGAGATTTGCATGTACTGTATGATTGACACAGAAAGAAATATTTTGTTGAACAATTTTATGGCAGACATGCCCAAGGCAATTCAGATGAAAGAATTAATAATCATACAGGCAAGTGGAATTCCTTGTTAAAACTTTGTTAAATGGAAGTGTAATTCATTAAGGATGATATATATCATTATAGAAATTCGTCACGCCTATGGGGACTTCCATGGACTTGCCTAGTAAATTTTACATGACTATATGCTCTGAAACTGTGTAAAGTTACTAAAATAACTAGCACAATGTCTGTAAACATTTTGAATTATTCAGATATTGCAGTATTTCAGAAGCAAATAATAAAATCTTATTGAAACTTCTATGAAACACTTTTTCTGATAATAAGCCTAATATATTTGTATTAGAATTTTTGGAAAATAAGTGTAACCTTTTTACTTTAATTGCAGTTTCTCATGTATCTTACCATTCCATGTTTTTCCACACTTGACATCTTACCTCATTTAGCAAATGTGAATTTGACATTCGTATGAAGTCAAGTGTGAAATAATAACATAGCTTTCTTCAGTTCTTTGTAATAGACTTTTACTTCTAACTCTAGCTTCTATTATGCCTGACCTCAGAAAAATTGATAAAGTTATTTCAAGCCTATATTTTGTCCCTTTTGTGTAAGCTGAGTAAATTTAATCTTCATTCTCAGTAGGCTAATGTCTAATTTCCTCGGCCTTACAAACTCTCAGGGATTTTGTGGGAACTTATAAGTGGTTTATGATCTTTGGCAAGCGATAAGACCTTCTGTTTCAGACCTTATTTAATGGTGAAAACATTTTTAAGTTTGCAAAACCTCAGAACCATATCCATATCACTGTAAACTGAACAAGAAAACAACACATTGATTCTTACTTTCAATTAAATCGACTTTCCCATGAGCTGGCCCCAAATACCTATTACTTCATTCCGCCTTTTTCTGGCAATATAGAGATGTTGCTAGTAATCGATCTTCTCTTACTACTTCAGATAAAACATGCTATATATGAATAATATCCTCTGCATATGAACGCTCTAATTCTAGATTGAACAGCCAATAATCTTCTTTTTGCATTCTAATCACAAAATGAAAATTTGGTCATTCCACTGGTAATAGATATCTGCCTTGTAAACTATTAATGACTCTACCTATATATCTTCTTTGCATAGTTTCATTGTTTTGTTTCTTTCTTTTATCACAAATCTGCTTCTTTTCTACCTTAGGAAGAGTTGATCAAGTCTGAGAAAGGAAACTGTATCCTTTCAGCAATTGCTCTTGATTGCATAAAATTTATATTTGGCTTCCTCCAAGTTTTAACTACATTTAGTTTCAAAGTATTTACCATAGCAATTAAACAATACCAGGCTTCAAAAACTTGTTGATCCTGCTGTATCTGGAAAGATTATTTTACCTTATATTTTGGCTTATTGAAAGCTTCTGATTCATTGTAAGAATAAAGTTCAAGCGTGGTGTAGGTAATGATGCTATCATGTGTTCATTTCATAGGAACCAAAATATAGCAATTAGTATTGTAATAGTGCAGTGATGATTTAGAAATGAAAGCCAATCAATCAAGAGTGAAGGAGTTTTATTGCCAAGCCTGGCGACGCAGTCTCTGTTGATGGATCTCGAGACTGCGCGCCTAACAGCTAAGGGTGGTTACCTTTATAGTGGATATGGGGAGGACGAGACTAGCAATGATTGATGAATTCTGGGTGGTAAGAACACAGGGAGAAAGTTGGTTGGTTATTGAGAGTGGCAAGCGAAGCATCAGTTCGGGGAAAAGGAAACTTATCTTATGAAACAGAAACTTAAGTAGGAAACAGAAACTTAATTTTAAAATGGCACATCCAGAACAAGATGGCGGCGCATTTGGTTAGTCAATAGTTTGAGCATTACAGTATGTTCAAAATTAATTTAAAAATATGTTTTTATTCAGTTAGCATTATAATAAGAAATAACCCTTGTGTTGCTACACCTCCTTAAATATATTTAAGGAGGTGAAATAATGCTATTTTTGAGGCAGTGATGGAGTCAAGCATATCTATTGCACAATTTCTGATCTTTTCTGCCTTAGATGTTCTTGAGTGTTATCTGTCAAGGCGCTGCTGAATTTTACGCACGGATACATTGTTAATCTTTCTATGATGCTCTTACTCTGCAGTCTTATTCTCCAGCTTGCCTATTAGTAATGAGAGCCCTCATCTAACACCTCTGTTAAGGATGGTCCTATACAAGATTGGAGGTAGATTGCTTGCCAATTGATGGCAATAAAGACAATCTCTGACAGTGGGTAAATTTGTAAGCTATAAAATCCAGTGTAGTCATAATTACTATGCATTTTCTCAGAGGCTAATTATGGTGAGTTGAAAGTAACAAGTGAGCTATTGTGATAGGTACCAGTAGTGGTTAAATGATATGGACACAGTGGCAGTTACTTTGACTGTTATCAGTTCTTATAACCACACTAGAGGATCTTGAAAAGGAATGTGATGGATAGGGAAGGCAACAGATGAAGGAAATACATTCCGTGAAAACTGGCAGTATAATAGACTTAGCTCATGCTGTAACAAGTCAGACTGTGCTAAAAACAAAACTTAATGTTTTCAGTGCAAAAAGAAACATGGACAGAAATGGATCACACAGCCTTGAAAAGACTCCAATACGTAAGTCATGACTCATTACCGAGCAGATCAGCAGATCACGGAGATCTAGTATAGAAAGATTTGTCTAGCTGAACCTGAGACCATGAGTTGCTCATATCATCTGAGACTTCCAGGCCAGGGAAAATTGTTCTTTGGCTTGTATAAATAGGGTAGTCTTTCTGCTCCCCAAGATTCACACTCATGTGGTTTTTGTTTTCTTCAAATTTTTACTCCTTAGGGTTTCCAGTTTGTTAGCCAGACCAGTCTCTTTGCTAAACCAGAGGTCCAAGAGGAAATCTCTGATATGTTGAAGGCATGTCAGGACATATTCTGTATTGCAGGGAGTCACGCAAACATATCTGGAAATGTAACATGAGACTGTTAAAGTTAAGGGTAAAGAATTTAAGACACAACAGAAAAAGATTATAAACATAGGAGCATAAATATATGATGCAGAATTTAAAGTCTTTTACAGGAACCTAAATTGTTCCCAATATTTTGAGATGCTCTCTGAAATCTCAGAGGAGCAATGGCTTACAAAGTCTTTGGTGACATTTTAAAATATTTGTGACAAATTATACTGTGTATTAGAATGATCCAAAATATGATACCATTAGAACTGTTTTGCTATTCAAGGTGCAAGAATTTATCTACAAAACTCAGACTATGTCACATTAGTAATCAAATATGGAGGACAGCAGTAGGAAGAATGTAGGAAATAGCTTTTTTTAAAAACTCAGTGATTCTTGACTTTTGTGGACTAGAGTTGCCTGTAATAGATATTGGTAAAAAAAGAGACTCTTTGGTTTCTAAATAATTCAGATATCAGAGACAATGTAGACATAATTACTCTAATAGACACTGAGTCCAAAATGACAACTAGTACCTGTATCCATGAGAACATTCACAGTGACTAAAGGATTACAGAAATGAAACAGTCAAGATCGGTGGACAAACAGATACATGAAAGACTCTTGATCAAACTTAAGTCTAATCCAGATCACTGTCCCAGAGTCCTCACAAAGAAAAATAATTTAGAAAGGAACCCGAAGCTTAGGAGTTTAAGATCAGTGTTAATTTTAATGGAGAAAAAAAGGATGTCAAGACAACTTAATAAACAGGTTCTGAGCTAATACTGGAACCAGGGAACCCAATATGCCTTTATGAATCTAACTGGGAGGTTTTTGAAGGTTAACTAATAAACTTTTATCCTAATGTCAAATGACTCTACAGTTATTCCTTCATTTCCACATTTATAATAAATGTAGACATTTACGTAACAAACACAGGAATTTTAACATTGGTCTTCTGCTCTAAAAAATTATAATCACACAAAAGACCATTGCACAGCCCCTGAAACTATGAGACCTAGAATAAATAAATGCAGCAAGTGTGAAGGAAATACAGGGATTATTTCCATAGAGCTCAGAGGTTATGGTGCTAATCTTGGTTTTAGTACTGGAGAAAGAACCCAGGACATGATTTTTGTTTGTTTGTTTGTTTTGTTTTTTAACTGTTTAAACTTTGTGACAGGGTTTCTTTGAGTTACTAAGTTTCTCAGACGGGGCTGGACTTTGTCATCATTCCGCCTTAGTCTCAGAGTGCTGGGAATATTGGTCTTGGATAAAGTGAGATATTTTGTCTCAGGTAAGTGAAAAATTATTGCATCTTGTACCTTCCAAAACGAAGAAATATTTCCAACACTTGTAAGACAAAATAGCTGACACTTGTGAGTGTTGCTCCAGAGTAGTCGTCAATGAGTCCTGCATCTTCCCTTTTTAAAGGACAACACATCAAACTTTGTGGTAAGTCCAGGGTACAAAAGAACCCTGTACTACACAATCTCACATATCAGGGATCAGTAACAATCAAAGAGATACTAGTAGAGAGTAAGTGTGTTTTGTAGTGCTTACAAGCACTTAGGATTACAGAATATAGCCCCATCTCAAGTAGTAGAATAAAATTATATTTTCCAAAGAGCAAACCATCTACTTTCATTTGAAAATTACTCTTTTGCTTTTCTAACCTTCTACTGACCTCATTTGGGGAAATTTTTATCTAAGTACTTTTCAACTCTAGAATTTTCATCTGCTTTTCTTTTTTATAGTTCTAACGTTCTATTGAGATTTCCTTATTTGCTAATCATTGTCGTAATTTATTCTGAAATTCCTTACAAGTTCGACAATATTTTAAGAAATACTTTTAGTAAATGATGTGAATCATTTGTCTGCAAAATTCAGCATCTGGGCCTACATATAAACAATTGCTATTGTCTGTTTCTGTTTTGTTTTCTTTCCAGAGTATGAATAATGCATCCTTATTTATTTTCATGCTGTTTCGTATGCTGTCAAAAATATAACATTTGAACATCTTATATAAATTCTGAGTTATTTTACCTTTGAAGTCTTATAGTTGTTATACATTTTTAAATGTGCTTAGATGAGAAACTCTCTCATTGGTGCACAACTGCTTACTTTGCTCAGACTTTTAATTTTTTCCTTGTTTAAATATATTTAAAACTGCTATTTTAAAATTGGCTTCCAGGGGTGGTCAAATTTTCTGGATACTTACCAGCCAGTAAATTGTTTATACAGGGGATATGATCAAATATATCAGGCCAATAAGGCTTCTAACTTCCGCTGATCTTTTTTAGTGATTTGGGGAAAACTTTCAAAGTTCAGTCAGTTCTTACATTTATGTCTCCTCAGCTTTGACTTTTCTGGCTTAAAAAATGTTTCCTCTATGCTGTGTGTAATTTTTCAACTTGACAGGAGTGAGTAGAAAGCTTATTGTGTTCTGTTGTGCTCTCATATTAATGAATGTCTTGTTTGTTTTTCTTGTTGTCCACTCCTTGCCTGAAATGTCTGAGATAAGGGTTTTAGTTGGTTATCTGTTACCTAATTTACTACTTTTAATAATGATGGCAGAGAGTTTCAGCGTTCACTCACAGTCAAGCGTGAGTGCTTCCTTCAACTGTAAGTTTCTGGTTTCCCAGGGCCCATTGGAATAAGAAGAAAATCTCACACTTCGACCAAAAGGAACAAGGGGTGAGGTGTTCAGGAGCTTTAGCCAAGAAGGCTGCAAAGCTCAACATTTTACCTCAGTTTTCTTCTGGTAAATGAATAATTTGTTAACATTTGTTAATCATTTTAGAATTTGTTAACTTTGATGGGATTCTGGAAAACCAAAGTATTGTGTACACAATTTCATTCAGTTTTTCTCTTGTTAGATTTTAACAAAACTTACTGACTTATGAATTCTGCCATGTCAAAAATGAAATCTCATTTAGTTTTTTTGTTATCTTAATTGTTGAAAGGTAAGATATTAGTTTCTGCTCAAATTAAATAGAATAGAAAAATACAAATGTCATTTAAAATTATCAGTTTATATCATTATAGTTTTACCCTTGCATTTATGACCATGCCATATGTGCCTATTAAATTTTCTCTAAAACTGGTCACTAAACTTGAACCGATCATGGAGTATAGCCATAGGAATTTTGGGCAAAAAGATTCTTATGGCTTCAGTTCAGAAAATTGCTATAGTCATATGTTTAGAATATCAATGTACGAAATTTTAACAAATTGACTATTAGAAATCTAATAAGCTTTTATCTGTATTTCATGCACTTGGTAGTGTGCAGAATAGAAAAAAACACTCACTGCATATGACAAAACTGTCATTTTTGCAAAGGTAGCTTGAATAGAGGCAAGGACATAGTACAGTTCAAAGAACATATTGTGTAGCATTAGTTTATTTAAGATTTCTTGTGCAGGTTAGAAAAGTGGGGACTTCCTTTTTGTGACAACTCACACAGCCTGGTCCCTTTTGGATCAATTGCTGTGAATCCCCTGTGTTTCAGAAAGCTGTACTGTTGCTCTGTTCACTGCTGTAGTGAATCCTTTCAGGTTTGTTCTGGTTTGCTGGGTTTTAGCAAAGAAACTCAGTACAAAAGTATTTTATGAATTTAATTTTAAATGGTCTATGTAACCAGGTCACTTCTGGTGTGTGCTTACTCTCCAGGGGAGAAGTAATCAAATGAAATGTAAAAAGGGAGAGTTAGATATAAAATAGAAAAATGATAGGGAAGGCATAGTGAATTAAAATTCTACTAGATGTGAATTGCTCTGATCTGTTTTACTGAAATTTGCTCCTGGGAATGGTCTTTATTTGGCTGAAGTAAAGTATGCAGCCACAATTTTAACTGGACTTGAAGTTAGACTCTTGCTAAATGTTAGCCATCTTCTCTATAGAGTAGATTAGATATGGTACACTGGACCAAATATGCTACAGGAAATCCAAAAATAGACAAATTTATCTTTCAGAGATTTCCTTGCTGAACATCTGCTTCCATTTATTACATATATAACTGTAATTTTTGTCTCATCACTTCTAGGTTTTAGTATTATGAATGAAATACTAAAATACAGAAACACAGGAAACATAAGTTCCTATTTATTTGTGCTCATAATGGGTATTTGGAGGTTAGTCTACTTAAATAAAAATTGCCAAGTTTACTACTTTGTGACATATATTCCACTTCAATAACTCATTGTCTTTAGTTTTAAGCATTAGAAAAAATGCAAGCTTCAAGCACATTGTTTCAAACAGCACACTGAAAATTTTGTATTTTATAAGGTAAATCTAGGCAATATCTATTGATAAAACTTAAATGGAGATGTAATATTTGCACAAGATACTTCTACAATTGGGAGAAAATTTTAGAATTACCAAAGTAAAAAGCAAAACTGCCATTTATTCTGATTTCTGGAGAACATCATAGCACTTGATAAAGACTCATATACACTTTAATCATTCTAAGTATATACCTGTCTTCCTCTTCTTTGTCTTCTTCTTCTTCTTCTTCTTCTTCTTCTTCTTCTTCTTCTTCTTCTTCTTCTTCTTCTTCTTCTTCCTCTTCTTCTTCTTCCTCTTCTTCTTCTTCTTCCTCTTCCTCTTCCTCTTCTTCTGTTTGTTTTCTTGGCTTCCTTTACATCAGATTCCTTGCAGATAGAGGACAATTAATCTACTTCATATTGCTTATTAGCGCTAAATGCTTAAAGAAGTCACTCAAAGGTCAAGAACAATACTATTTTGAAAATGTGATTGAAAATGAGTCCTTCCCATTTACTTGTTCAAAATGGGCACTTGGGGAAATTTGTTTTCCATCAGGACTACAAAAATCATTCAATCTGAAAGATGACCTTAAAATTCTGCAATATCCCTTTTCCTTTAAATGCAGCATCTAGAAAGGTTTCCTTTTCAAAAAAGGATGAAGCACTCATTCAGTAAAGGTAACAGCAAATTGTCTCATATGGATACTAAGCACCAAAGGAAGCCAAAGAGCTAAGGGCACACCTCCCTGTACTTTTATATGCCTCACATTTTGCCTTTGTCTTTTTAAAAGACACTGAATGAATAAATAAATAAGTAAATAGAGTTATCATTCAAGTCACTTATGGCAAGGATTTTAGGAACACAGGAAAAAATGCAATTGATTGTTTTCATTTGTGTTAATTTTTGCATTACTGTTTTGATATCCCCTTCCCTTTGACTACCATGATGGCTTAACAAGGAAAGAAGAAATTAATTACCTTAACTGCTAGGTTTTACTTTTAAACGCTTCAAACTTGCAAATAAAAATTAAGCAGTACATATTTTGTTTATGTGTAAATCACTTGAGTTCACTTTTCCCAACAGCCAACTGGAAATTTGTGGTGCTCTCAATGTAAAAATATATGTGCTAAATACTAGTGGCTAAAAGAGTAAGTCCGTGGTGAGAAGCAAGTATAACTACTATGCATGCGACAGTTTTCTATCATTAGAGATTGGTTGTAGTAACCACGAGGTGAATGAATACATAGATTTTTAGTTTCTTTTATGGAAAGTAAATCATTCCTTTTGAATTACATTTCCCCTCACAAATGTTTCAGTCTCAGTCAGCTGTGGGTTTGCCATGTGTTTATGGCCCTATGTATAACTTAGCAGCCTGGAAGTTACACTTCTCAGAGTGGGGAAGAGTTAGATAAGTCCTAACCAAAAGTCAGAGATTATAAATGAGGCATTTGAGTCTAACCTTGACCCAACAAGAAGCTTATCTAACAAATTACCCTTAATTACTAAATGTTCCCTTAATTCGTACTGCATAACACACCAATTCAAGATTTAGAGCACTTGTGGCTGGCATTGCCCTCTGTTACTGAAACAGCAGTAGTACACAGAGACCTGTAGTAAACCCTGACTTATGTCATCATCTAGTAGTGAAATAACAGCAATGACTAAAGGCTCAGAGGAAACAAATACATAAAAATAAAACAGAAACAAAAACAAAACAAAACAAGCAAAAAATAAAAAACAACCACAACCTGATTGAATTTCTAAGAGATGCACCAGCAAAGCCAAGTAATAAAGACTGAAACAAATACCTAGTCCTTCAAAGATCAGGAAGTTGTCATATTCCAACAGTTACCAAACCTTATTAGGGACCTATGGCATCATCTAGACATCAAAACAGGGTGCCATAAACCTAGCAGATAGTCACCAATATGAATGATCTGGTAGTGAATTTAAAATAGCTATTTAAGAAGAGTTAGTTTCCAAAAAACAAAGAAACTTACACAGTACTCTCAGAGTAAAAGAGAAAAGGAAGCAATTTTCAAACCAAAATCATTGGTGAAAAAGTATAATAAAAATGAGATTATAAATTGAGAGGCTTCAGTGATCGTTCAAACAGAAAAAAGTGTTAGTGAATTTGATGATTTTCTTATTTAAAAATGGACAAAGGATAAAAAGGAAAAGCTGAAGAAGTTTACAAGAATTCTGGGTAGGATTTAATGTTCAAATGTTCAGTTTATTGCAGTTCGAAAAGGACAGGTACTGTCATAAGGTAGAGATATGATTTAAAGAAATTATGCTCCTGTATACTATTGGTGGTAGCATAAATTAGTATATTCATGGAGGGAAACAATATGAAAATTCCTCAAAAATACTACTAAATGATTCAGCAACCCTGCTTTTTGGTATACATATCCAAAGAAATGAAGTCAGTATATTTGAAAGATTTCTACACTCCCATGCTTATTGCAGCATTATTCACATTAAAAGCAGAATGGTGTTATTCTATTAGCAATAGAAAGTGAACCTCAATGTCCACCAACTGATAAATGGATAAAATAAACTTGATACATAAATATACAAATGGAATACTATTTATCCATAAAAAGAATGAAACCCTGTATGTTGTAATAATAAGGAGGCAATGAAAAATGATTTTGTTGAATGAAATAGCAAAGAACATAAAGGCAAACATCATATGACTTTAATCATTAGTGTAATCTAAAACCAATTTGTCTCATACAACAGTTTCCCACCATTTTTGGCACCAAGAGCCAGTTACTTTCACAAGACAATGTTTACACTGACCAAGGTGGAGTGTGGTTTCAAGATGGTTCAAGCACATTACATTTATTGTATGTTTTTTGTCTATTACTAATAACATGTTATAAAATAATTATAAGGCTCACCATAATGTAGACCCTGTGTCCCTAAGCTTGTTTTCCTGAAAATTAATGGTCTTAACTTGAGAGACAGGAATACGTGATGATTGTTTTCTATTGCCTCAGTTTATTTTGATTTCTCACACTGTAGAAAATCCTCCTTTGCAAAGATAAAATGTTCAAAATGGAATCAGTTCCCTGAGCATTCCACTTTGATTTTAACTAGAATGTATGAAGATATGAAGTTGTGCTAACATATATTTAAGGACACTGCCACTTGACATCGCGAGTAGTTATTCCTCTTTAACAAAGTTGCTTCACCTCCCTGATTAACAAACTGGTTATGGATCTTTTCCTTCCCAGTTTGGGGTTCTCTTGTATTTGGGAAATAATGCTCAAACTCAGTTGAAACCTGAGATAGCTGATCATATACCAGCTGGGGAAAATAAAACTCTGGGTCAGTCTCTTTCAAAATCTCTGCTAATATTTGAATCATATTAAAAACTTGAATCTTTCCTCTTCAACCACATAATTGCAGTGCGGTTTTGAATGCAACTACTTATATACACATTTAAGCCTACATGGTACTTTCCCCTGAGTCAAAAGATTCAGTTCATTGAACAGGTGGATATGTAAAACAAGCAAGTTCTGTAATCCCTTTTTGTCTTTGAAATGTTGCCAGTGATGGCTATTTTGCTAAAAGCAGTCTCTGGAGTGGTTCTCATATTTAAAAAATTCTGGCCAGTGATCTATGTTTGGAAAGCTATGTCAATTTTGTGTGCAAGAGATGATGGGTCGGGTCTGTGTCCATATCCCCACAGAGCTGCATAAACAAAGGTGAGCCAAGGGCATTACTTAAGTACAATTTGTAACTTTAATCATATTCTACAAGTGATGCCAAGTTCAGGTGACATTTTTTTTTCCTAGCCAGTATTTTTCCATGGTTGGAAAAGTGCAAAGACCCACATTTAGTAGTTATCTCTTTGCTCCTAACTGTGAAACCAGAAAATTTTCCTATTAGGTCACTGATAGGTATCAACACAAAATGACAAATTCAAATTTTCTTAGGCCTAATCATTCAAATACTTGACTAGTTTTGTATTTTTGGTGTTATTGGGCAGCAAAAGTGCATGTGATATGTCCTAAAACACATCCTTTTAAATATATATATATATATATATATATATATATATATATATATATATATGAAAAATGAAACAATAAAAAAAAACTAACATCCACCTCTTGTTCTCAACAACTCATCAACTTGGACTTCACACTAGTGTGACTCACTAATCTTTTCTAAAAATATTGCTCCAATATTGCCTGCTATTTCATTAATTGATCTAGCTATGATGATAGCCAAAGGAAGAATATTGCCACCTTTTGAATTGTAGCTCACCAAAAATTCATGCCAAATATCCTTAGCAGCAGGCAGAATCAACTTAGCAAGTAATAAAAGGCTTCCTAGCTTTAGCAGTGAGGTTAGCCACTAAGAAAAATGTTCTCAGTGAAGACAAATTTGATGAATAGGTGACCTTCAATAATTGGTTTCTATTCTTTGCATCGATTCCCTTTTTCTTTTTAGAAATTCGAAGGGTTTCTCTTTCAATGAAGGGTGATTGGTTTCCATGTGATGAAGCATTTTTGAAGGTTTCATGGTTTTTTGGTTAGCCACATATTGTATAAGGTGGCCTTGGAGAATATGACTCACCTCTTGCAATGAATAAGTAAAACTCTTGTTACATTATTTTAAATACTTCTTTATTTTTGCCAACAGTCTTAGAGTTTACTGTTTGTCCTCACTGAAGGCTTCCTCCTTTTCAAAGAAGCTCTCCAGTGACATTTATTGTTTACTCATTTTGACTGGGGTTTGTTTATGAGCTGCCAAAACTGTGACAGAGTCAAGTGTTTAGCATGGGGGGAAAAAGGTGCAGACAGAAGGGCTAAATAAAATAAGGACCGCACATGAGCTAAATAAAGATTGGATTCTAACTTAAAGCCTGGCAGCAGATGCATGTGCACAACTGAAGTACATCAGCTCACTTGCTAATATGAAGCCTGCCATTGAAAGCAGCTTATCAGTGAAGCAGTTTTGGTATGATTCTACAAACAAGTGATTTCTTATGCTTTAAGTGAAGACAAACTGCTCTAAGTTAATCTATATTTGAAGCTGCCCCTCAGCCCTCTCATCACTTTCTCAGCTCCACCTAATTTCATCAGGTCATCAGTACTGATACAAAACACACAAACCAGATTCCTTGGATTCACAGTTCACAGCAGAATTCATACTCCCCTGAGAATCTATTGCTGACCTGCTCTGATAGGAGGCAGAGACTGAGTCTTTATATGCTGTCAATGCAGGTGAAACTTTGTGTTTTCCTCTTCAACTCACCTCCTGATGTGCATTCAGTTCCTAGCACACTGCAAATTGGTACTGGGCCTTGGGGACCTCTGATATAAATATTAAAAGCAGAATGGCATCAACTAAGACTGAGTAGAGTAGCAGAAAAAGCCATTGAGCACTAAGATCAGTTAAATAAAGTACTAAATTCTGGTTAGATAAGTTAATTATGCTATTCAATATACTGATAATTATAAACAGAAACATTATGAAAGGTGATGCAATCTTTAGGTCAGGTGAAATATACAGTGTTGCTTCCTGTTTCCAATTAATTTAATTTATTTCATAAGGAAGTATTTTCCATTTAACAAAATATTTTAACTTGTTTACCATAAATAATCATATCAAATACTACCAAAATGAGTGTGCAATTAGCAATTTAACATTTTTAGTTCTTCTTAAACAGAAAAAATTTTCTAGTGTATGTAGCTATAATAAACTAATTTTAAGTTTCTAATTTTAATAGGTTTTTCTTGTAAATATTGTTTTCTTGAAATTTATGGAAAGTGTCTTGAAAGGCAATGATTTTTTTCTCCAAATAAGACAAAGATGAATATTGTGAGTTATTTGTTCAGCAAAGAAATATTTAGTGAACATTTTCTAATTATTTAATAAGCAATGTAAAGTAACAAATTTGTTGATCTCAAGGAATTTGCATAGTTTTAAAATATCTAATAAGATAATTAGTATACTAATAAATGTAGCTAATATGCTAATAAGATAAAATGTTATGTGACAAAGGATTACTTGATTAGGTAACCTAAGAAAAACAGCAATTACAAAAATCCTAAAAGAAGAGATCCGTTGATTTGTCAAGCACGGAAATGAAATGTGGCCATAACACAGAGGAAAGGTAGCAAAGAAAGCAAAGAATGATGTTTGCAGATAGGTTGGGATAATCTCAAGTCGGAATCATAGGAAGTTGTAAAAGTTGTACATTTTATCTTAAATATAAAGAAGAGTATTGCAAAGTCATACAATGGACTGTGACATAATTTAATGCACAGATGGAGCAAGTGACTAGTTATGGACAAGAATGGCCAAAACAAAGGCAAGAAAACTGATAAATGTTGAAGGAAAGATGGTGGTACCTTGAAATGGGTAGTGCAAGAATGAATTTAAGATACATTTTGGAGTAAGATTTACAGAACACAGTGATGAACTGATTGAGAATAAGAAGGAAGATCAGAATTTAAACGATGTGCTGTACAACAGGGATGCCACTTATTGAAACACAGTCCTCAAAAGTTAAAAAAGAAAGAAGGGACACTGTGGAAGAGAAACAATAGTGTTTAATTCTTTACCTATCTGTCAACAAGTCTCTAAAGCCTACCTAACAACTAAAGTAGAACTGTCAAAGTTAGGAAGAATGATGACTATTACTGCTCCTAAACCAATTGTATTTTGTTGAGACAAAAATTATCAGGGAAGATTTGACCTGAAAATCACATGAGATCTGTGAACATTTATTTAGTTCTAAACAAGGGGAACAAAGAGTCTCAAGGAATTTTATATTTGTACTGTGAATGGAAATTGTGCTCACCTCCAAGTCTATTAAATGATCATCGAACATCCCAAAAGGCATGGAACCAAATACAAGAGATGAAATCAAATGACCAGGTTATGAATCGGGCTCTTTTTATAAGGGACCAAGAAATCAAATAATGCTCCTTGGTCCTGGACATACTGACAAATATCAGAGGAGTATGAAGCGTATTAAGTCTAGTTACTCTTGTTATAGAAATCTTTGGTGAATTTTCAAAGCCAATATCTTCAAAAAGTATAAGTTAAAAAATTTTTAAAAACTATCATAAAGACTTATATTTTTAAAAAGTAATGTATCAGGAACCTCAATTCTATATTTTTTAATAAAAATAAAAACAGAAGTATTTTAAAGATAAAAGAAGAAAACAGTGAAGATGCTCCTCAGACACTTCCAAAAACCTGTAAAATATTTTTCAAAAATTAATCTTACAAGTTAATCATAGAAATGAAGATTTGTCATGTTTCTATTAGCTCTAGAAATGTATCATGCAATGATTCTTTCTCAATAACATTGTTATATTGAATTTTAAAACTGTTAGATATTCCAAATCTGAGCATTTTAAATTAAGATCATGTTATTGATGTCTATTTGTTGGCTTTTAAAGAGCATTTGTCCTAAAATTAAAATCATTATTTACTTTTATATACTTATTTATGTTTACTTATGACTTTTCCCGGGTTGCCCCCGCCCTCTGTGACATCTTACGAAGTTTACTGTTCATGGGCACAAGTTGACTGCAGGCCGCGCCCAGCTGTCCTAGAGACTCTTGGTGTGTAAGTATCTGAAGGCCAAAGTCAGGTATTACTGTGATGAATTTCAGAAAGAAGAAATGTTTCTATCTACCTTAAAACAAGTACAACACATATTTTCTAGAAATCTTCAAAATATTATGTTTTACCTATCCACATCAGTTACTGAGGTATTTTTATGATGTTAGATGACAATCTTTCTTAAAATGATACAGTTGTAGTTATGCATTTATCACTTTTAAGCTATTGTGACTCCACGCACCTTTATTTCATCGCACCCTTAGTGCTGCAGCTTATTTTTCAAGTTAAATAGAAATACTGGCAGAGAAAAAAGACACTGCTATATCTTTTGACCCTTATAATGACAGCTTCACATATTCTAAAGTAAATAATATATGGAGTCAGCATTATAAAAGAAGTATGCACTTCAGAGAGCTGTTTCATAAATTTATTGTCTGACCATGTATTGCTACTGCCTGTTTTTGATGAGCACTGACATATATCTGGAAAATTAAAGAAAGATAGTGGCCCATTGAATTTCTAGAGTAGTAACCACTATAAGATACAACTGTTCAGCTAATGTGAGATTTCTGACTTCTTAGGCATTTGTTAATTTGATATATTTAATCCTTGCCTGCTGTAAAAAAAAAAATACAGGCAATGAACATTTCGGGTCTTGCTCATTTTGCAAGCATTCTGATTGTCTTTTTTCATTCGTATTTAAACGTCATCTGGCAGTTGGGAAAAGCACAGCAGTCAGTCACATACAAAGAATGTAAAAGCCCATGTCCAGACTTCAAATGTCACCACATTGCCATCTCACTGTGAATGACTTGAATTTACTTCCTGTTGGTAGCAGTGCTGAAAATTGCTGCAGGTTTCCACAGTTTATAATGTGTTGTCTGAACTGAAAACATTTCCTAAATGGAATTGACCTTTAGAAAACAGCACCTTCATCCTTAAAATGCAGGACTGTTGCAATATTTTATTTAAAAAGGTTATTTAGTTATAAAACCTGGAGGAAGGGTAAGGAATTAGAACAATGTATCTCTTTATATAATGATTTGTTGTCAAAAAATACAAAACGAAGACCTTTGATTATTTAGCCACCTACATATTACAGAGAAGTATACATTAGAAAAATCACATCTTACCTATATAAATAAAAATGAGTAATATAAGAAGTGAATGCTTTTTTATTTTGTACTTCTAATTATGATGTTATTTCGTCAGCAAACAGTGACTAGAACATTGTTGAGTATACTGGTTTCCTAGAAATACATACAAGGCAGTTATTTAAATCAACTTGATTATATGTAGCTGAAGCATCAGTATAGTTCATCAGATGGGGAAAAATATTCCTGTATATACGGTCAACTTGGAAAAGCATAGTCAAACTGGAAAGATTGTCATATTTCTCTCTTTCTTTTCTTACTTTTATTTGCTTTGTATTTTTTGGTCATGGTAACAATAAATAGGAAATATTGACATCAAATATTTTAGATAATAAAATTTCAAAGAAATTTTAAAATATCTTAAAATACTGAATATCAAAAGTAAGTTAAATTATTTTAAATGCCTTTCAATAGTCATAATAAATTAAAGAATAAATTAGTACTTAATGTCATTATGGTAAATATAATCACCATAGAGTCATCGTGATACTAAAATTCTACTGCCCACTATTAACCATTTCATTTCATTCTCTCTTGAGGAAAGGAAATGGTCCTTTTGCCTGTGCCTTGGACTGTGCTTGATTTGCTTTCTGTCTCACAGTGTCAGGAATGCCTTTCTTTCAGGACTGAGTCTCTGGCTGTCATTCATTTAGAAATGGTTCAATGTCCCTGTTTGGTTTTATCCAAAAGCACAGAGAAAACATAAAATTGAAACATGGTCATGATGCAGACAATAATGGTGATAATTGTAATTTTATAAAAGAAATTAGTAAAGATCTGCATGATATTGGTTGTTGAGATAAAATTAGACAATAAGTAGCTAACTTACCTGCTAACATTGCAATTTAGAATTTTATTTTATTCAGTTTCATCATTGCAGTGTGGAAAGGTCTGTTTTCATTCTTTTGCAATTCACACATGTTTTTCTTGTTTGCTTGTATCTATATTTTTCTTTTTTATATAGCATAGTTTCATTGGGATATCTCCGCATAAAGATTTACTCCACTCAAGCTGCTTATAGTAGGTTTTTTCTTGTATCTGACACTTGCAACTGATCTGAAAAATTCTTAGACATTGTCTACTCAAGTATTTTCTGCTCAGGTCTCTCATTATGCCCTTTCATTTGTTTTGAAAAGTATTGATGTTTATTCTGTACTCTTTGCTTTTAATGACCCTTTATGTCTTATTCTGTCCTTATTACTGTGCCATACCTGTATAGTGTCTTCAGATATCTTCCATTATTATTTTTCTCTAGAACTTTTTAAGACATTTAGTTAATTTTTAAGCTTAATAGTTATACTTTAAAATGCAGAAGTTTTAGACAATTCTCATTTCAATAGTACTAGCTAGTTTTATTTTATAAGTTTCTTTATGTAAAATACATCCTGTATCCTAAGGTATAGTGAAACAAAATGGAACCTTGAATCCTACCTCAAACTGTACACCAAAATGAATTCCGTATTTTAGCACATATAATAATGAAAAAGAAATAAATAAACCTTGTTCAAAAACTGAAGACAGTGTCTCATAATCTTGTGCTGAGAAGGAATTCTTGAAGAAGACACAACATATCTAATTTTAAAAGTCAAAAAATTGGTTAAAATTATTTATAAATTTCCACAGAGTGGAAGATCAACTAATGAACTACTGAAAATGAATAAAAATTATTACATTAGAGCACATCATAAAAAGTCAGTAGTTGCATAAGAATGCTATAATACTGGATAAATTAGTCATATTCTTGACAATATCAGAAAGTTTTGGAAAGATAAAATGCGATGGATAAAAATTCCAGTGAAATCTAAATCTTTCTGAATTGAGCTGAAAAATTACATTTGACTTTTCACAGAAGAAATTTTCCAGGCCAGAGGCAGCATCTCTGAATTTGTCTGAGGCAAAAGAAACAGAAAATCCAGCAGTGTTTTATAGTTATACAAACAAATAGCCAATCTGCTCCACCAGACATACAGAAAGATTGGAGATGCTCCAGAAAAAAAGCAAAGAGCTAAGCTAAAAAGACCTGAAAGGATAGTAGTAATGTATACATGGTCTGTGTGCTAAAGAACTGCCAGTAATCGATTAAATAATAATTATATGCATGGCAAGTTTGGGTCTTAAGTTTTAGAAATTCACTAGTAAATAGAAAATTAAAACTTCCTAATGAAATATCATTATTCACACATTTGACCAGCAAATACTAAAATTATTTATAAAACTAATTTTAAAAAGGATGTAAGAAATGTGGTGTTCTACACAAAATGGACAACCATGTGCAACATTGCAATTTGCAAGGTTCATAATGCAATGCCTAGATTTAATTGTCTATCATTTAAGACAGCTTGTTCAGTTCCTATAATGTCTTCGAAATGTTATCCACAAAGACCGAGTGTGCATACACTAATAACATCGTCACAGATCCAAATGATTATTAAGATATATATGTATATTTATTTATATTTAATATTATATAACCATTACAAAATATTCAGGTAAATTTATAAAATACTTTTAGAGTGTGCCATTAAAACAGATTTAAAAACATTCACTTTATACCCAAAGAATGCACCATTCAAAATTCTTGCTCCATTTCATAAAAAGAATCTTTGTCACATAAAAAGGTATCCAATGTGTTTGGAATAAGCATATCATAGTCTCTGTATGTAGCCTACAGTTATGCAAAGCATAGTTGGTAGACATTTGAAATACCTGATTTTCCTGAAATGAATATAGTCAGATATTGGTAGAAGCAGAGTCACATAATCACACACATAGATTTCTCAGCCACACTGAACTGCAAATGTTGTAGGAAAGCATAAGCATGTTCTTAACTAGTAATAACTAACTTTTAGCTAGAGTATGTGATATCAGTAGTCCTTTTATCAAATGGCATAGGTAGGGTTAATCTGTCAAATACTTTACACATTCCATCAAAGAAGTAATTTAACACCAATTTAGTGACTTTTAAATTTCTTAGATTTATGTATTAGGTGTAAACTTACTCTTTCTATATGATTATTAACTTTTTTGTTGTTATAAAACATTATAAGACAAAGTACTTTTTAATCAAGTGAAATCTCACATAATATATCAACTTCAATTACTATTTCTTCTAAAAATAAAAGAATTTTATAACTATGTATTTATTTTATAAACTTATATTTTTAATCCTGGTAAACAATAAGAGTATGTTAACTAAAGAATAAAAAGTAACTAAAGAATATTGATGACAAAATTTTCCATAAGGGCTTGAGGATAATTTTTACAACCTGAGTATCTATATCTTTCTTGTGTTTGGATAACAGTCTTTTTAGATTCAGTCAAACTGATGTAGAAACTTAGAATAGTAACAAAAATGTGATTTTAATCTGAACACTAATATTGAATCACTGATTTCATTCCTTAGAAAAGCCAGGCAAGAAGCAATATACATCTCAAGGAAAGTTTTATAATTACCTAATATAAAGTATGAAAACTTAGTTTGCTATGAATTCACATGCTATTGCTCAATTTTTATTTCAGGATAGGTACACATAAAAGAAACATATTGAGCATTGCTTGGTAATTTAAGATAACTTTCATGCTAAAACATAAATGAACATTGAAAAGGCCACAACTTATGCATACTATATGTAAAAGGATAAACTAGACCCTTACACCTCATCATAAGCAAAATTAATTAAAAATAGATTAAAGATTAAAAACATTACAGGCTAAAACTATTAAGTTGCTACAATAAAACATGGAAAGATGTTGTGTTGATATAGGAAAATAACATTGGTATAGGAAGAAATTTTCTAGGGTTGACAATGAAAACACAGTTAAGAAAAGCACAACTGGACAGTCAGGAAATCTCTGCAAAGCACAGAAAACAACAGAATGAAGAGATAAACTACAGAATGAGAGAACTTTTCACAAACTCTACATCTGACAATGAGTTACCATTCAAAGTTTGTAAGCAGCTCAACTCAGTAGCAAAATATATCAATTAAAATAAATAAACCAATTAAAAAACAAGCTAAAGAGTTCAATAGATTCAGAAAAAGACTTACAAATGGCCAACAGAAAAATGAAAAGATTTTCAACAATATTAGTTTTCAGGAAAATGTAAATTAAATGTACATTAGAAATGTAGAATTAGTTAAAGTGCTATTAAAACAAACACACACGTGTACACAATGTTGGCAAAGATACACAAAGAGAAAGAATCTGGCACATTATTGATGAGAATAATAATTAATGCAGCTATTATGGAAAACAATATAGAAACTCCTCAATAATTATAGAAGTACAATATGATGTAGTAATACCACTACTAGATGTATAACCCGATGAAATGAAACATCTGCTTTTCCACAGTTATTGCAGCATTAGTCACTCTAGACAAAGTATTCTATCAAACTAAATGTACATCAATAGATAAATAGTCAAAGAAAATGTGATTTTATATATATAATGATGTATATCACACTTATTTCACAGATATATAAATACAATATATATGGATACTATGCAACAATACTAACAAATTAATTCTGTAACATAGGACCACATGGATGGGCCTAAAGGATATTATGTTAAATAAAGTAATCCAGATGTAGAAAAACAAATACTGTGAGATCCTATATGTTGAAACCATTATTAGAAGATACAAGAATCAGAGCTACAGGTTAGAGACCCTACTGCATAAAATGCATTCTGCTCACAACCCCAGGAACTTGGAAGAGGTCCTTAATAACTGAACGAGCTCCCTTAGCAACTGTTCAACATCCATCAGAAATCAGGGGCTAACAATGTTAAACAGAGTTGATCCTTAAACGGCGGATTCAGCTGCACCATTCTCAGACTTCTTGATCTGCAAATCTTTTGTGATATCAAATATATGTTGCTAAATTTGTAATTTGCTATCCAATACAATGAAAAAAAAAGAAAATTAGGAAATACTGAGATATGAAGTAATTCCTAAAAAGTGATTCATTTTTGTAGAATGAATGATTCTGCATGTCTGTATAAACATGACGACTCCCCAACATATTGCTAGAAGAACAAAACTTAAATTTAGAGAATGAAGCATTAGAGTATGAAAAGTATGCTGAAATTACCAAAGAAGATTCCTTTGGGGTATGATGAAGAATGTCAGTTATTTTACAATTAATTTGAAATATTGAGGAATGTTTTTTAAAACAGAGTTTCAGTGTAAGTAATATTGGACTGAAAGTATTGGTCTACATTCTCATAAATTTTCATTCTTTCTGCCTCTATATCTGTCTTTTAGAAATCCATATACAGTCTAGCTATAATACAAGAAATTGTGAAATATTTATCATAGTTGTCTCCGTTTTTCAGTCACAAAGGTGATTTTCAGATACTGACAAAAAAGAACCATGTTCAGAAATTATATAACAGCCTACCTGAGATTCAAAGTAAAAAAGTCTACTTCAAAATAAATCATTGTAATTGTAAAAAACTGTGTTGTTTGTTGAAGACAATGAAAATTGTGTTCCAACACATTAAACAAGGTTTTAATGAAGGTGAGTAAAATTATTTGATTATAAATTTACAAATAATTGTAAAAAAACAAAACAAAACAAAAAAACCACCCTGACTTTCTTCACTTCCTTTTACATTAGTACTAAATACAAAAGATAATTCCTCCTGCCCACTATCGCCTCTCTTGTTTCAGACAAAAACAGAATTAAAGAGTTGCCTGCAAGGGAAAAAGAACAGAGAAAACATTCATCAGTGTTGTAACACAGATCCTATATCCAATTTTAAGAGTAAAATAACATCTTTTTAAAATTTCTATGTCCTTCAGAAAAACTTGTTTCTCCCAAGAGAAGTGCTCTTCATAAATATGTTTCAGCAGAATTTAGCTAACACTGAAATACAGCAAAGGAAATCGTTACAACCTTCCTGTGTTTTTCCAACAAAAGATTATTCCTCTGAACTTTTCTCAACACTGGAAGACCGTTTGAAAGTGAACAATATAACTAACTCAATGTTATGTGTCATGTACAAAGAGAAAGAGGAAGAAGGGGACAAAGATATTAAAGTAATATTTTCTCTCACTCTGTTTCAGTTTCATATGTTAAGGCTAGCCACAATTTTTGGATAAAATCGCAAGATTTTCCAAATACAATTTGTCCAGAGGATATTGTAAGTTTTTTTTTTTTTTTAAAGATCTCATGACACTGTATGTTTTGGAAAGTCTTTTTTTCCCCTTGACTATCTACATTATTTCTTCTAAACTTAATCACAGCTTTTCTTGAACTGTTATTTTCTCTTTCATATATGATTGTTTACATAGATTAAAAGCATGAATCTTTTCAAATTATTTCTTTAATGAATGAAATCACACAAAGGGAAATAAATCCCAAACAAAATGTTAGAAAAATTAAGACACATCACATAGATAACTCTTTCATGCAATTAGTTACTTATTACTATTAATGTGTTCCAAACAACATAATCATCTATTCAAGATTTTGCTTCAGAGATTAGAATCACAGACAATTCTTAGCATATTGAAGACAAAACAGATTGGTGATGATGAAAAATAATAGTGTTGAAAAATTAAGGGACAGCTTTCTTTAAATCCATACATGCATACAAAAAAATTAAGTGGAAGTTACAATTGCATTTGACATTCCTTTATTTCAGATATTATCATATACTATTTTGTCTGCCTCTAATGGTATGTAAAATAATTTTACATTCCTGTTAAACACATTTGCCATTGTCAGTATTTTGGATTTTCATGATTTATACATATGAGTAATGAGACAACTGTAAAGCTTTCTATGGGCATCATGAGTATTTCTGTTTTCTGTGATTGTTCCTAGGACTCATTAAATGCTTTGCTTACCAAGAAACTCAGTCATCTAGTAAGAATCTGTTGTTTACTTGCACTTGTGTTTTGCATGAATTTCACCTAAAATATGCTCAAAAATCTTATAATTAATGTAGTTCTTCTGTATTTAATAACTAAATTAGTGTACTGTGTGACTTACTGTATGAATATTTTAATTCTCCATTTTCTCCAGGTTCTAGGGAGTCACTAGGGAAAGGTTTTCTAGCAAGGTTGAGGACTTGAGTCCAAAACTGGACACATGGATTAATTCACACTGTAATTATATTTGCTATGAATTTATCCCAAGGCCATAAAATTGCTACTACTATATATGTGAAAATATCCATTTCAGCTTAAAATAAGGTCAGATTTAGTGAAAGAATATATTTGTATTATTAGTTGATAAAAGCTTTTGTAAAGTTACCTCGTCTTTTTACACTTAATTATTTGCTTTTCTTTAAAATGTGTTTCAATAATCCAAGAAATAAAAGAGTTCATGATAAATATTTTTCTTTTTCTCTGAACCCAAATATAAAAAAAAAGATATTTCATAAAAAACTGTCATGTACACATATCAAAGTAACATTTAGTCCTATACAATTCCAAGGACAAATGCTACAAAATTGTATTTCTAACAAGAGACAAACAAGGGGATATGATTCAGTCAACTTTTATTCTGCCCACTTTATCATGAGACATGCCAGATTATGATTTGTTATTTTTTCAAAACTAAAAGACAACAGTATGAATAATAGCAGAAACCAAGGAATGTTGTGGCAAGGAAGAATTATTTATATTTTCCATAGCTTACAAAAATAGGATTCATAAAGCAGTAGTTTAACAAATTATAAGTTATAAAATACCAGCATACCAACTGAAAAGCATTTTACTGGATTAGGAAAAACAAGTTCAAGATGAAACCTCATCACTGAGCAAATAAGTAAACATGAAGTTATTAAAGAAATATAATCTTTCCTTTATTCTCAAGAAGAAAAAGTAGAAAAATTTTTCAATACCTTTTTTCACTTGGGATATTTTCAATATCCCAATTACTTTCTGGATCAAGTCCTAGCCAATCTCTTTTCTGTGCCTTGATAATCCTTTTTCCACCAAATTAAATATTGTTTCCATTTCCTTCCTGCTTCAAAAAATCATTGGGACATTTCCATTCAATCATAAAACAAATCTGGCTGTTTGAATTAGGTTAAACATTTAATTTTATTTTATTTGACTCATAAGTACAAATTATTCTTTAAAAACATTACTTTTATTCTTTTTCAGAATAATAATTTTAGGAGATAGCATTATAATATTTCAACTTTAAACAACAATTTAACCTGCTCCACTTTTTTTCTATAGCACTTAAATTTTCTTCTGAAAATATCTTGTACCACAGTAAATCTCTTGGTTATTTTCCTCTCATTGCTGGTACAAAAAACCTGACACTCAAAATGAAGAAAGAAAAGGTTTGTTTAGCTCATTGTTTGTGGAGGTTTCAGTCCATAATCAGCTGCTCCCAGGCAGAGAGACGTGGCACAGGGGCAACATTTCAAGGCCTCCCCAGCAAAAGCAGCCAGAGCAAGGGGGGTGGGGCTGACAGAGAGAGCCTCTTTCTCCCCTTAGATTGTAAGCAGGCTACATCCTGTGGGTGCGTGTGGCGCTCACACCATCCATTGCCCTCCTCTTCACAGGCTGAGGATGTTAGTTAAATTTCTGACCCCATATTGACACAATGAACAACGCCCTGCTGTGTAAGGCTTTGTCCCCTACACACCCAGCTGCTGAGTCACTTAGTGAAGCTTATAGACTTCTCAAATTGACCCGATATATCAGCCATAATAGTAAAATTTTAAATTTAAATTTCTCATTCTTTTCTAAATTTGTACCTTTTAGCCACTTCTTCTAGTTCTCCACTCTCTCCAACATTCACGAGTCCTTACAACGACTTAGTGTTATTTGACTGAATCTCAAATATCAAGTTCCAGACAAGTCTTGAAGTATCGGCCTTATGCAACAAGGGAAAATTATAATAGTGTAGTTGTAAGAATCTACAATTTCAGTAGCAAGAAAATACTTAAACAGAAAATGATCTTATTTTGTCCGGCCTACATTAGGTGCTGGCATTTTTTCATATCATTTAACTAGTATTTATTTTCAAATTGGAAGAAGCTTTTTATAAAATTGTTAGGTATTTTTAAAATTGTTAGGTATAAAGTTTTAGGCAAATGTATTACTTTTATTTCTTGTTTTTATCATAAAATATTGATTATGTGGTATTAGTTTCTGTAAGAGAAGGAATAGATAATATCAAATCTAAAATGCTTTTCTATTTTCATTAACCCTTTTTGCAATTTACCCATACATATATCTATGGTTAAATAAATTGGGATATTACATCCTCACAGTCGAGACTACATTCTAAGACTATGTAAAATAAAGCTTATGTTTATCTCTTTATCTTACTTCGACTTGCACAAGCTGTTTTCCAACCTGTGGAACAAGTGAGATAAGATGAGAACCGGCCACACATGCCACAGCAATAAAAGCTATGACAACAAGGATTAAGTATTCAGACCCTACTGGAGCACGTCAGCTCTTTAGGGAGCTGCTGTTGAAGGGCCCGTGCGTGGCCTCACTAGCTTTGCTCTAGTCAGGGCACGAGGAGTTGCAGGTATTTTGAAACTGGAATATTTCAGAACCAGGCTCTAGGGATAATTTAAATTATTTAATCCACTGGTAAATTTCTGCACCCTAGAGAGTTATAATTGACTCTGCAGTTAAGAAAATTTTAAGCTTTGGGAAGACAAATAACAGAAATCTGCAGTGCACACATGGGAGCATTGTGATGCATATGTTCTTATTTCATTGAATCATAGGAATGAAGGATGCACATAATCAGAATGAATGTGATCATATTAACAATATACTTTTGATATGACTCTATTTCCTGCTGCATTTAAGATTTTATGTTAAGTATAAAAATGGACTGGAAGCAAAGATATCCACTATATTTCTTGTAGTAGAAGTAAGAGACATGTGCCAACTTATATAAAAGAATATAGTATATCCTTAGTGTCACAAGAAAGGCACAAATCAACATTGTGAAAGATCACTAAAGAAAGTGCTTCTTCATGAAAAAAAAAGCAAGGATAATTTCTAGCATAGTGAAAATATGATCAGTCCCCAACAAGCTTATTTTAAGCCCTTAGCTGAAGCAGGTCGGGCCTTGGAACGTGGGACTTTGGCCCCTTTTATCTCTTCTGTGTATGATTATTCCCCTTCTGACTTCTACCTTTATTTAAAGTAATTTGAGGCCTTCGTCAGAATCCAAGCAGACACTGGTACTATGTTCCTTAAACTCCCAGAACCCAGAATAGTGAACCATGCTAAACCTGGGTTGTAAGTTACCCACTATCAGATGTTGCTCTGTAGCTAAGACAGTTTGCTATACGGGGAAGTAGGATTTAACCGATTCTTAAATAACGAACAGGATTTAAGTAGCAAAGCTACTGAGTATGGAGCAGGGGTGAGAAACAGAGAGAGGGAAAAGGGGCAGCAGTAAAAGGTGCTTGCATGTTACAGAGCTTTCCTTTATTTCTATAGAAAACGATTTCCAAAACTATTTTCTAGTGTATCAGTGTCCTTGATATGTAAATGGTATTTCTTTACAAATAAAATGTCTGGAGGAAGCAGCCTTATGAAGCATTGACTGCTTTATAGATCAAGAGATATACAGGGCTACAGTTTCTGAAACAGAGATTATTACTGTGATTACTGGTAGTACCACCGTGACTGCTACTGCTAATTGAACCTGCAGCCGCTGCGGAATGAAGGTGAGGTTGTGTGAGATGAAGAGCAAGCAACAGACTAAAGGACGTGAGGTCATGCAGAGGTTAGCAGTGCTCTGGATGAAAGTAGAAAAGGATTTCACTGAAACAGCCAAGACTGTGCCACTTTTCTAATGAATAACTTGATGAGTTTCTCCTCATCTCACTGATGAGAAGAATTAAAATTCTTATTCCGGCCTTTAAGGATGTAGGGTCTTATTTCTACAGTCTCTCTACCTTTAGTCTCTCTCTCCCTCTCTCTCTCTCTCTCTCTCTCTCTCTCTCTCTCTCTCTCTCTCTCTCTGCCTTTAGTCTCTCTCTCTCTCTCTACCTCTCTCTGTCTGTCACTCCAACCACATTGCTACATTATCAAACTCTATAATTACTAAACACCTATTGTAATTTTTTCTATATCCTTCTTTATCCAGCTCAATTATTTTTTATCAAACTTATCACTACTTTTTACTCTTTCATATTATTTTTACTATTTTCCCTGGCAACAGAATAACATCCTATAAACTAAGGACAGATTTACTTCCATACTTCTGGCATCTAGGATAGAGCAGGTATGAAATAGTTACTCAAATACATTAAGAATGAAATAGAACAGAAACTGAAGGCATACAGATTGAAAAGTGGTTTTTTAGAAGAAATTTAGGTGGAAATACTGTAATTTTTTTTAACAAAATACAATCACTTTAGTTATGTGTTATAACTGAAAAAATGATGTGTGAAGGCTTGTTCTAATCCTAAATGCCCAGTGTAGCTGAGTGGTGCATATGCAGAAAGCCATATCTCTTGGACCCCTGTAGAAATGGAGAAGTGAAAACTTTCCAGATTGCTATGGTTTATACACAGCGTAAGTGTCTGAAGTATGGCCTGTGTGCTAGGACTGGCATCCCTACAGTGTCAATACTTCAATATTTTATTCTAATGGGATCAGATCTTTTGTGTGTGTCTCTAGAAGTAAAATTTTATATGTGAAATAAAGCAGTATCATCATGAATTCTTTATTTTCCACAGTTCTTAGTGTATTTTCATTATTATTGTTAGTTATAGCATAATATTTAAAATATTAATCAAAATTCACATGTTTTAAACATACATGATTTGTTAATAATCCTGATGAGATGGTATCTGTCCACTGGGGCAAAGTGTAATGGGGCTTCTATATTAGAAAACAGACTCACGGTATTAACAGCAGTTGTCCATGGCAACACTGCACACATATGAAAGACATGGAATTCAAATTCAAATATTCTGTGACTCAAATTCATCACGTGCTTGTCATGTACCTACTATGATATTTTATACTTCTTAGATGGACAGGTATTTCCTTTGATGGGGTTCATTTTTTGTCTTATACATGTTAAATTTTTAGCTTCCAACATTTTACCCATCTACCTAAATTGGCAGCTCACTTTACCTTGCACCTCACAGATTTGCAGTGGCTTCCTCCCACCCTTTGATCCAAAAATAAATGTTACATCCTGACCTTTAAATATTTACTTCAAATTGTTGTTTCTGCCTATTATTTACTATCTAAGTTTATGACTCTTTGCACATGGCTCCACAAGTGAACCTTTCACACAAAACCTCTGTTTCCTGAAGTGTAGAGGGATCCCAAATAAAGAGGTATAAATTTACATAATTTAGAGAATATTTTCAATGTTCCTTAAAAGGAATTTTTAGGCATGGACCTCCATGCATGAGAGTTTTCTAAAATATCCTCCTTTGATTTGAGTATATTTTACTTTTCATTTCACATTTGAAGCTATTATCCAAGATCTTAAGACTTTTTCAAAATACGTTACTCTGTATTTTTGATTCCTAAATTCATGATGGTGTGACAGCAGCATGAGTGTAAATTGTGTTTCCCGGCTCTTGATAAAAAAAGAAACAAAAAGTGAAAGAATCAACAAAGTGCTCTCTCTTTCTCTCTCTGAAAATTAAAGTTAGCAAATGATTTAAAAGAAGGGATAGTGGTTTTCTAGGCAAATATTGGTTGGAAAAAGGATGAGCTAAATATCTATCAGATTTAGAAGTTATTCCATAGAAGGCAAAGAAGAAATTAGTGTGATAGGGAAGTAATAATGCACGTATATGTGGCTCACTGAAGCAGCTGTGTTGTAACAAATGTGACTTTTCCATCAGTCATATTTCCAGTTCAGTCATAATGTCATGGGTTTTGAGGCTCAATAACTCTCACATTTTAAGTGTCATCAAGCTTAAATTTTTTCAAAAAATTCATATATAATTATGTCATAATGTATTACTTTGTATCTCAACAAAAAGCTCTATTTGCTCTAGTGTTACACAAATATTATTCCATCTCACTGTTGTTTCTCTTTACTTATCTATCTGTCTGGATTAGGCCCCAAAACCTCATCTCTTCAGTAAGTCGCTGCTCACCACTATACCTTGTGTTAAAGACACCTCCTGCTGTTCCCATAGCAGCCTGCTGCTCTCTCCTCCACACTAATCTCCTGTTGTAGTATTTTTGTCACTTTACTCACTTATTTCAGTCATTAAGGGATCCCTTACTTGAAGGAAAGAAGTTATTTGTTAATAAGTTCTAATCACTTATTTCACTGCTGAATTCACAGCATCTTCAGTTGTAGGTAACTGTTGTAAAAAGGAGAACTCAGTAGTCATAGCTGAAAACTCAAACTAAATCCTTGCTACTATAAACTGAAGGTAATGGGAATCTTGCCAAAGAGAAATTTATAGAAAATGGTCCCAAGTTTAAAAGGAAACGTGAAAGAAGCAATTAACACCTTCTCTGTGATTTTGTCACGTGCCCTGATAAAACAGTCTGTATCGTATATAAATGCCTTTTGGGGGTATAAATGAAATAAAATGTTCAAAGACCAATACAATTATAATGCAAATGCTTGATTTACACTTATTTTAGGCTTAGCAGTTTTTCAAATATGTGAATATGTTTCTTTTTGCTTTTAATGCAAAACATATATTAAGGGTTTTTTTTCCCATTATTTTTAAGAAATATTATACAAGTGAATTCTGAGGGTATCCACCTTCAGATGAATGATTCTTCTACACTAAAAATGAACCAGAACTCCGTACTGGAAACTATGAAACGAGAAGGTAAAGATTTCTTGAGATAAAACTTTTCTTAAAAAGCAAAAATGATTTTTCATTTAGTTTAAGAAAAGCAAGTGAGCTCAAACATATATGAATTTTGAGCTCTTTGAAGGATAATGTGTAAATTATATACTAGATATTACTGCCATTATGCTGAGTATCTACTTCTTTATTAAAAAATTCTAATTGGTCTATAAAAACATAAAATTATACATATTAATGGGATAAAACATGCTATTTCTGTACTTGTGTACATTGTGTAATGCCTGGATAGTTTCTTGCTGATCACTTTTAATTTTTGGTTTAGTAACATGGCCATAACCATTACGACATATGGATGCTGAATTAGCTTTGTTTCCGTATGGCATCTAACTTAATATGTACAAATTAAGTAAGGTTTTATTTATTTTATCAGATTTCATCAAAGACAAAGAGTATAATAAAAACCTCCCTTGCCACAAAACCTACCTCCAAGGAAACATTGTGGATTAGTACTGAATTGATTAAAGTCAATTACAGGGGCAGCAATTTTATAAGGAGGAAAGTGTAAAGTCCTTGTAAAGGCAGTTTCAAAGAATGATAATTATAAAATTACATGAGAGCATTACTGGGTTCGCAGCAAATCCTTTATGAAATGGAAGATGCTGGAGCTGAAACCCAGCCAGATTTGGTAACAGCATGCGAACAACCTTCAGAGTCAAAAATCATTCAAAAATGTCTAATCTCATAACTGTATCAAAGCTGGCAGGTGCTCGCTACACAGAATATTAATTTGAGTGATTTAGAGGGGATTTTAAAGATAACCTTCTGTGCCCAATATGTTAAGAGAAATGTGTCTCAGGATAAAAATACTGATTATTTCAAGATCAGTAGAAAGAATGAAGATACAAAATATGAACAAGAGGCTATTTCCTACCCCAGAGTAATTATACTTTGCATTTATCCTCTCTGTTTATGCTGATAGACAGAATATGGGCAAGAATATTGAAATAAAATCAGAACCAACTCAGCACATGCACAATAAACATTGTACTAATCCGAATGATTACCCATAATCTACAAGTGTATGGTATATAACAGCAAGAACTTAGTCCTGTACAAAATACCTCAATAGTAACTTTGAAGGACAGTCCTGTAAAATTCTCTGCTCTTGTGTCCTGTTTCCCAACAATTCTATTAGCTGCATCCTGTCTTACGAAGTTTGCAGTATTGTGCAAGCTAAAAGCAATTTTGTGTGTGTGTCTGAAGCACCAAAACTCATGAGTCTTTCAGTGAGTTCTGAATAAGTCTTGTCTTGATAAACTAAAATGTAACAAAATAAGACTTACAGCAAGGTAACAGAATACTGGGAATAAATGACAAAGCTGTGAAGCATATATTCCATCTCACTAAAAAATGTCAAAAATGTTGTGATTCTTACTTAAATTCATAAGGGTAAATGGCTCAAAGGACTAAATGATTTTATAAAACTATGTTATCCTTTATTATCCATTGCTGTTTCTGTGAGCTTGCCAATACCGGATTTTAAATGTTCTATAAAACATCTGCGTAAGAGTGACCAAAGGAAACAAAATAGCATTGATTAATGATCCAAGAAAGAGGGAATGAAAAGTTTAGACCCTGTATCTTGATGGTTTGTTGAGTGTGGAGAATCACTCTTCCACTAGAAGGACCTCAGAAAAACCATGATAAGTTGACATATTGACCAAAAAGTTTCACCTTTTGCTTTAATACTTCTTAATCTTCTAGAGCTTCTTAAAAATAGTTCTATTTTCGTGAATACATACAAAAATTTTCTCTTTTACATCAACTGGTTAAATTGGATTCAAACCTGTGATGTGCTATGAATCACATAAAGTTTTATTCATATGTCAATTTACTTTCCTCCTTTTTGATGTTGACAAATCTTATCAGTTTCTTTAGCCATGATCTTGTAAATACTTTCATTTCTACTTTCCAGTGTTTTGAACCTAGCTAGAAAATCTCTATTAGAAAAATTTGACAGAATGAACTATTTGCTTTTATTCTTGGCAATTGAATCTGGCCAGAGAAAGTCACAAGGCCCTCAGAAAACAAAGTCATGATCTCAAAGCAACAAAATGACCAATTGTTTATCCTGCTCATCAACTGTGCTCTGTTCTGATAAGATTTTCCTCCACTGTCCAGACACTATTTCTTATGTCCTCAGCCATCCTACCATCTGGCCTTCGCTCTCATTGTCAGATGAAATGACTGTCTCCTACTTCACAAAAATACAGATAAGGTCTTCATCTAATTTCTGACAACCTATCTACAAAATTCATGTATGTTTAATTTCTTTCTTATTATGACAGTAAATATCTCATTCTAACTTAGGTTAATACTTCTACTTTTTTTCTAGATTCCGTAACTTCTATCTCAGGATTATCACACCAATGATTAGATCTTGTTCTGTTTTTGCCGTATTCTCTCCTTTTCTCCATTTGGAAATCTTCATGTCCTTCTCCTGTTTTACCTCCTCCCTATTCAATGACATAATGAATTTCTTGAAAAAGTCAGCTCAGATCCCTGCGTTTGTTCTCTTTTTTCCAATTTACTGTTCTACCATTGAATAATTGTTATTAATTTCATCTATTTATCCACTGAACAAGTTTTTAGCAAAATTATTCTTGATCTTTTCTATATCCAAAAAAAATCCATTTTCCTGAGAGTATATATTATTGTAATCATGACTGATAGCTTGAAACCAAATCTCTCAATGTTCTCCGAGTTAATCTCTTGTGAAATGGCTCTTGAATGTCCTCTTCTTTGAATGTTTCTCTTCTCATTGTCTTATACATTTACCATAATACACTTAGGTATGTAACAGATATTACAAGCTGAGTGCTGATAACTTCTTTGAGAGATTCTTCATAGCTCATTACTGAGGTCATCTGAATTATTTAATGTCCCTGTAGCTTGATATTTTATACACCAAACCAAGAAAAGATAGAATTCTAATATTGAGATCCATTTCCAAATAAGGATCTTCATTTTATTAGCTCCCACAAATGAAATTTATATGAAAAATTTGGAACCCCAGGATTCCTTTCTGGAGATGCTGATTAGGATACTTTGAAGTATCTATCTGTCCTGTCTTCTTGAGATTTGAATGTTGAGCAGAAGACTAAATCTTGAAGGAAAACTTAAACAACAAAATGGTCTACCTATAGGCGAAACATTGAAAAAAATGTCTCTTGAATGAAGGACATATTTTCCATACTTGTAACCAACACAATATTAATATCAGATTTTACAAATAAGTGACTTGAATAAATAAATTAAATAGGGGTATTATAGAAACATTTTTCACAAAAGGCACACATTTTCTCCACATGAGAAAGGAATACTGTTTCATTAAATAAAATATAATCATGAATTAAAACTTCCATGTTAATAAATATCTAATATACTGAGAAGTTAATATGTCTGAAAACACTCAACGTTGACAAGATTGTTAAATAGCTCCAAATTGACATTAACCAATTTCAATAATAGGTATCTTCTCAGAGAATCTTCACTTATGAAAAAAAAGTAGATAGATATACAGTTTTGAAATAATGCTGTTAATAATGTCAGCTGAATAAGAAAATACAAAAAGTGCATCATTATTAGAATGAATTAAAAAGCTGTAATGCATTCCCATAAGATATCATACAATCATGAAATAAATGAAATATGGTTGCAGTTATCAATATGAAAAATCATGTTATCATGAACAAGAAATGCATACACAGGAAAAACAAAATAAAACATACCTTTTGTATATTTGAGTGTGAATACACTAGAAAGAAAATCAAAATAATATTCATACAAATAATTTAACAAAACAATAATTTTTGAGTCTGTAAAAAAAGAAAGATCTTGGTTTATTAAGACAACAGCATAAACTTCCAATATATTCATAGTGTTCTATTTCTGAAAGTGGATAGTAGGTGTGACTCAGGATAGGGTCTCCAAAGAGAAGAAGGGAGTCAAACTTGCCTTACCCACAAAGAAGGTTGTACATTAACTGACTTTAGTCACAGAAAAAGAAATTTTTATATCACATCAGTAAAAGCCATAAAAATATTTATTAAGTAAAATCAAAAAGGACATAATGAGAGATAACAGAGCACAAATTCCTAAGATAGGAATTGTAGGATTCCCATTGTAGACTTTTCACCATGCAGAGCTTCGTGATACAGGTGAGTGGTTATAACCAAGTTTGTAACAATTTTTTGCAGCAGCAACAAGAAACAAACTCTACAACACACACATATTTGTTTTGCTTTGTCTAGTTGTATGGCATATGGAAACCAATAAGGTACAATAAGTTACACTCCCAGCCCTTTATTATTTTTTTCTTCCAGATGTGGTCTCATTAAGTCACTCTATTGCCTAGGTTTGGCTCAAACTTGTGATCTTTCTGCCTCAGTTTCCCTGAGTGCTAGAGTTAATGATGTGGACCACCATGTCTTCTGTATTGTCTACTTCAGTCCTTCTTACCTAAGTGACCCTTGGAACCTGTTGGGAAGACAAGGTGCAGAAGTTACATTCAAACCTTCTGTTGTCATCACTGTCACTGTTGCCACCCCTTGGTCTGTGTTTAGCTTATGCAAGTCATTTTGTAAACACTGACTACATATGCCAAGCGTTCAAGGACAGCAATAAAGCCCAGCCAGACTCGCTGTTCTCTTTGGACAAGTGGGGAAACTAAGCTTCCACAAAAAGTTAAGAAAACTATCAGCTGTTAACATGCTTGTTATCAATGCCATTTAAAAATAAAAATAAATTGTATTTGTAGAATATCAACACATGAATGACTTCACGATGGCAATTTTGCTAGCAAATTTTTCACTTTGCATTATTATAGTTAAATTGCCATAAGTATAGTTATCTATAGATATGTAATTCTATTGAAAACTCCTATATAATAGGTTAAAGTTTACAAAGTATTAATTGGGTAAAAATTCCTCAGTTACCTTGAATCCTCTGAAAAATTCACACTAAACTCTGGAAAACTAGTCTTCTAACTCAAAATTTTATGATAGATGATAAACGAGCAATTATGCATAGTTGTAAATTAACCTATTTCTGCATGTAATGAATTATAGTAAATATTGGTTTACTACTTTGACCTAAATTTTATTCTCAACTGAATTACTGTGTAGAGGGAATATAGGTACTACAAAAGATTTTTCATTTTTCCATTGGACTCACTCACTTTGTCATTTTTACTTTTATTATCATGTAAATCAAATTCTGTTGCAGTGATTAAGGATGGGGAAGTAGTAGGGAGAGAGAGGATGGGAAAGAGGGAAAGAAAGAGGGAAAGAGGGATGGGAGGAGAGAGAGAAAGAGAGAGAGGTTGTAGTGGAGAGAGGAACAACATGACAACATGGAAGAAAAATGTTAAGTTGCGGGCAATTATTTCTCTAGCGTAATATTTATTTTTTCAAATTTTATGTACATGTCAAATCAAGTGCTGAGGAAAATAGTTTACAAATGTAGAATGCTAAAAAAAAATAAGACCAAAAGAAATCAAAGGCATCATAAAAAGACACAATTTTAGAAGATGAATGGAGATCAACTTTTCATTTCACCATTACTTAGAATTACTTCAAAGCCCACTTTCAATCTTACATAAAATATGAATTGATTTTAACGGCACATGTGAGAAAATTTGCCTCATATATTCTAGCAAAATGATTTTAAGAAAGAAGTTTTTCCTGTACCGTTATTATCACTCTATGTTTTAAAGCTGGAACTGTATATTAAAAGCTCGACAGTATTTGAAGAAAAGCAAAGCTAGGACTCAGGTCTCCAATGCAAAAACCCCTCTGAGGCACCAAGTCTTAACTTGTAACCAATCAACTGTCAGATTATAAAGCACATGACTGTATCATATAGATCACATGTCTTGGAGTTAAAACTGATAAGTTCACCTGAAAGGAACAGGTGTAGAAATTCAATTATAAATACAGAAAATTAATGTTTACTTGTCTTTGTTTTGAAAACAGGTGATAAGCAGTTATAAACTTTTTTTAAAAAATAGATCCAAATTCAACATTTATATACTGCTTTATAAAATTTATATGCTTTATGTTTATTCACGTATTTTTAACTTGTTTTTCTTTGTGTATTCTGGTCCACATGCTTATGAATTTTCAGGGTGTCAGGATCAAATAAAGTCAAAAGTAAATAAAGGCATTTTTAATACTAGAAAAGTGATATGATACTTTTGTACCCCCAGTAGAGAATCCATGAAAAAATGTATTCTCATCAAAGAAGATTCTTTCACTATTCCAACTCTCTGTAAGAAACTTTTACTCCATAATTTAAAACATGAATCTATCATTTGTTGATTTTATATACTGTGTTATAGAAGTTAGTGCATATATTCAGGCTAATAGATAATAATATAGATTTATAGTAACAAGATGCATATTTGGATGTAATTGTTTCTGCATATGTAAAATAGAGCTTGGGCTCATATTAATACCTGGAAAAAATAAATTTTTACATCACTAGGTACCATGTCACACACACAGCAGACATCCTTATGATATTACTGTGTCTCTCACAGCTATGAATTTATCACATATCACATACCTGACTCTAGCACCTTTGCACTAAAAATGTAATGAGGATTTTCAATTAATCATAATGTGAAGAGATGCAGGGAAGGTTTGGGGAGGGAAACAAGGGAGAGATGTAGAAAACGTCTTGAAGACATTATGAAATAGATTTGTGGATTACACACACGATACAATTTATAAAAATGCTCCTTTAACTTGTTTTAAACACCATACCATTTTGTTACAGTTGTATCAAAATAATGGCTTTTATTACAGACTATCCAAAGACTAATATCAATATCGATAGTACTCTTAGAATATAATCAAGGAGAGTTTAAGGAAGTTCTTGTTACACACACGTGGACAGGATTAAGGGAAATGGCATAGGATGCTGTGCCATTCAGGAAGTGGCAGTCAGGAAGCTGTAAACAACACTATGTCTGATCTCCAACCAGTAATTAAAAGACAAAGGAGTCTTACCTAAAGTAATAGATAAAAGATAAGCTCTGGGAGAAGAAAAGTAATGGAGAACTATGAGAAGAAGCTCTGAGATGTAAAATAAACATATCCGGCACAGTTCTTCACTTTTCTCCCCATAGTACACATTTTTCCACCTACCATGTTATAAATGAATGACATTTTGTACAGATGGTCCACAACTTAGGATATTTTCCTTTATGATTTTTCAGTTTGCCATGTTGTGAAAGTGATGTGAATTCAGTAAAAATCATACTTTGAATTTTGGACTTTGATTTTTGCCTGGACTAATGATATGTGGTAGGAGAGTATTTCTGAGGCTGTCCGGGGGCAGTAAGCCATTGCTCCAAGTCAGTGACACACCTAAAAGTGGACACCTGATATGTATTGTGCTGTTCAGCCACTATGAAGCTATATAGATTACATATATTAGTGACTTTTCAATTTAAAGCAGTTTCAATGTAAGATGAACTTATTGAGAAGTAACTCAATCAAATCAAATTTGAGAAGATTTATTACAGTAATCCTATTCAAAAGATAAATTGAAACACTAAACACAATGGATCGTATTTGAAATTATAAAAAGAGAAAAATCAACATTCAAAAACAAAATGAATAATAAAACTAAGTAAGATGGGAGGCAATGCAATTAGTTAATAGGAAGCACAAATTATCTCTTTTAGTAGAATCACACTGGAACTCTCTTGTCTTTTTCTGCTTTTAGATTTTCAGGGTCACCTAAGACCAGGACATAATAGTCGGTCTGAATTTCACACCCCCTTACAAGCCCAGGGTCACACGTTCAGTTTCTCTCTAGCACTGGAGGTGTTATTCAAACACAGAAAAGACGTTTCCCGAAGTGGACATGACCTTATTCTAAAGCTCCAGGGGTTTACATTAAGGAAACCTCACTGGAACTTGTAAGAGTAATACAGCTTTGACCCAAATATTCTCCCAAAGTCTTAGGCATTTAAAGTTTTAACATTTGGAAGGAACCTGGATCACAGGGGTATTATACTCAACACTGGATGAGTCCATTGATGGGTTCATAGCTGAAAGTGTTAGGAAATAGGACCCACCTGGTGGAGGTGAGCGACTCGAGGTGTGGCCTGGTGTGCATTTTTGTCCCTCACCTCTCTTTTCTGTTTTTTGTTGCCATCAAATGAATGCCAACTTCTGCCACAAACTTGTATCAAGTTTTTCCTGCATTGGAGTCGGCTGTCCATACATCAAATTTTATGAAAACCTGAGAGAAAAACAAACCTACCTTCTCTTAACTGCACATGTCAGGTATTTTCCATCAGTGTCAGGAGGGTAAGTCTCTCAATATTCGTACCTCCCAGAAAATTCTAATACCATAAACTTTAGGTTGCAGGGAAGTTTGGACTTGCTGTAGGAAGATTTGATACAAATAACTTCCTGTGCTTTTTCAAAAATGTAAAATGTGTATTACCCTGACAATTGCAACAGCTTCACTATTCAATAAAACATATTATTTTCATAAAAAACTTAGATTTTTAAAGATTCTTGAGAATTTTCCCAAGAGTATATTTTACAGTTTATCTTCCTTGCCTCTCACTCTCTAATGACACTCTGCTATTTCTTTCAATTCCTTCATACAAAAAAAAATACTTAAGGCATTTTTGCACAAAATATCAACAAATTGTAGTCACTAATATAATTCTTTTTTTTTTTTTTTGTACCAGGGATCGAACTCATGACCTCATGCTTGCCAGGCAGGCATTTATGCCACTGAGCCAAATCCCTGGCCCACTAATATAATTCTTAAAATAGAAGTTTTTCATTTGCTTATTATAATTCTTAAATTTCCTCTCCTTTTCTTCTGAGACAATACAACCAATGAGAGTGTGAATTTGTTTCAGGATTCATTTTATATTTTGAATTTCCATACTAGAAAATCTGGATAAAAATGTGGCTTAAGCAACTATGTGGAATGGCAATTTTAGTGTATATACAATGCATATTAGATTTTCTGTATTATTTAGAGCAATATTATGGGCAGACAACATTAATATGATACCCATTTATGCATAATGGCTTAGAAAAAAATGGTAGGATATTGAATAAGGAAAAGTAGGGGCTATATTGCAAAAACTTACTTCACCAATTTGGATATTAATTTTGTTGTAGGACTCCTTAGAGAGTCCATGTTTAAATCAACATATGGGGTGTAAATGTAAAATTAAATTTATTTGTATAAAATTTGACTCAATAGGAGTTAAGCTGAAATAAAAGATATAAGCATATGGTGAATTTACCACTAACTGAGAGCCTTATACTATGCAAAGTAAGTGGAAGCGAGATCTGGTAGGTGTAGTCTCATTTTTATGACTATATATAACTGAGTAGGATATGCATGTTCTTTTGTCTTTGTTATTCTTAAGCATAGATGAAAAGATATGTTTTGTACAAAACAAAATACATTTCTAGAAATATCCTTCAGTTTTAAAATGACAATTTAAATTGATTTGCATATGTATGTGCATCTATTTTCATATGTAACTATACGATAAATATATAGTCACACAGGTTCCATACACATACATGTTATTCCCTAAAAGATTGCTCTTTACTCCCTAATAATGAAGCAGAAAATTTCTGTCTGTATGGGTTTCCAATTTCAGGGAAGCTATTCCTCTTCTACTTTTTCATGGAAATTGTCCATTCCTTTCTGTAATTTTTCTAATCTAAGTCACGTGAAATTTCTTGTTTTTCCCACTAGAAACAGGAAATTCGAGGAGCAGGATATTTATTTTTCCTTTCTTCCTTGAACCTGGCATGACACTTGGTTACTTACAATGACTGCAAGTGGATGAAGGAATACACTCAGCTTCCATCACAAGGTAAAGGTGGAAATCTGATGTTTTGGAAGTGGCATTCTTCATGCCACTTGATCAAATTATGTTTTGAATTGAATCAGAAGGAATTTTTAACTCTACTTAGAGGCAGTAAGGGTGTATTTTGACCTTTCAAAGAAAATCTTTCCTTTGAAATTTTTCTCTTTATGCTTTGCCAGTATCTCCAGACAACTGGTCACACTTTCTTTCTCCTAATAATGAAAAATACTGGTAACCCAGACATTCTAAGATATGACTACAATCAACATATTAACATATTAGAATATAAAACATATTAGAATATAAAAGCACCCTTTTGAACATTTATCATCTACTTGTATCAGTGCTATATTTTTCTAGAGAGTAGTCCATATTCTCTGTTTCCCTTTTTCCAGTTTATATTGGTATTCTATTGCCTCTGTAACATATTATCACAATATAGTGAACTAAAGTTACACATATTTACTATCATAATTCTAGAGATCATTGATTGAAAATTAGTTTCACTTGGCAAAAAAGCAAGATGTTGACAAAATTGTACATCTGGAATTTCCCCAGCTACTAGAAACTACTCGCATCCCTGGGTTTCTGACCCTACGATTTTAAAAGTCAGACGCACAGGATTTCCTTGACCTTGTTTGCTTGACTACGTCTCCTTTTCTGACTCCATCTTATGAGAACCATATAATTACATTGGACTCACACACCAGGATAACTGTCCAATCTCATGATCCTTAACCACAGTTTTTGAGTGTCTTTTGCCATGTTAATCCATGCGTTTCCTGAGATTACTACATGAACATGATTGGGCAAGACATTATCGAGCCGACAAAATACCTTCTACCAGCTCTTCAACGTTCTGTAACCTAGCTATTGTCCTTATCACTCCATTAACATTTCTCTTTATTAAAATCAAGGAGGATATGAATCTCTTAGAGCCAAGAAATATTTTTAGTAGTCATATTCTTTCTAGTGTTAACATCAACAATGTTTTTCAAGAAATGTTTTCCTGCCTGAATATTCTCCTTCCTTAGTTTTCTTAAGACTGTACTCTTATGGATAAATTAAAGTCCTAGTTCCTCTTTGCTTATTCTTCCCACTTACTTGGTTTAAAGGAAGAACGCATTTTTCAGATGTCATTATAAACTGTAAATACTGTGAGTCTGTTATCTTCTGGTTCTTCCCTTATGGTCCTTCCCCATTCTGTTTTGTTGCTCTCAGAAACAGTGGCACAGGTTTATTTGTTGTGAATTACACATGATCAACGTTATTTCAAAACAGGAAAGGAAACATATTTATTTCTACTGGCTCACGTGACAGATCCAGGAACAAAGAGACATTCTAGAGTCCCTTCTCCCAGCCTCCTCATTTTTGGCAATGTGAAAGTGTCTCCTTATTTTTGTTTTGTAATATACTCAGTTCTCACTTCATCACGGAGTAACCCCAGACAACCTCAGTAAGCTTCCTACAAAATAGAATCACCATGCAAAAATTAGACTTCCAAGTTACTGTCTCTAAAAACTGATATTCCAAGAGCTCTGTTTCATTCCTTCCAAATTACCAGTGTAGCAATCTTCTAAAGTACTGGTGACAGTAGAGTTTTGCAAAGATTATTTTTTCTATGATTGTGTCCTCTGATTCCTCAGTACCATTTACAAGGGTAGATTTGATTTCTCTCTCACTATTTTTTTTAATCTTCTGTTTCTATTTCTGGCCTACAGATTGTGGGACACAAACTCAGACACTTATTTGCTAGTTCTGAATTGAAATATAAATTTTCTTGTTGCCTATAGAGATTGATTTTGGTCTTTAAATATTGTCTTAGTTATTTTTCCAGTCATTGTGACAAAATACCTGACACTCATACTTCAAAAGAATGTATACTTATTTTTACAATTTGGAAGGTTTGGTCTCTGGTTAGCTGTCAGTCTAGTGGAAGGGCCTGGGGGAAGGAAAGCTGTTCATGTCATGGCAGCTAGGAATCAGATGGAGCGAAGGAAGAAGCTGAGAGGACAGATATACCCTTACAGTGTAAACTCTCAAGGACATGCCACTTCTGACCAAGCCTGCATCCTAACAAGTTAGTTAGCATAATCCAATAATCCAAATAATTTATGAGATACCTACTTTGAGTGCATGAGGTTATTCGAGTCATCTAGTTATAAACTATAACAAGTGTGGATCTAGGAGCAAGAGAATCAAATATGTTTGTTTAATATATTTTGAAAAATACCATAAGGAAGTATATATACATATCAGGGACCTGACCAAGATCTCCAATCTCCCAAATGAGTGTATGGTGGAGGCTTAAATAATAAGACAAGTGGTATGATTTTAGGGCTCCAGGAGGATCAAAAACACTCTAGCAGAGTTTGAGACTCTAAGGGTTCTGATAAAGAGCTTCTTGGGGCAGCACATAGTTATTAGGTCTTCAAAAAAAGGAGAGGGAGGTTGGGCATGGTGGCACAATCCTGTAATTGCAGCACTTGGGAGGCTGAGGCAGGAGGATCCTTGCAAGTTTTGAGGCCTGCCTTAGCTACAAAGTGAGCCCAAGGCCAGCCTGAACTGCATAGCAAGACCCTGTGTCAAAAAGACAAATAAGTAATTAAAAGGAGAGGGGATAATGAGGAAAGGGTGAAATCTGAGCAGGACCTGGAGAGTCACTTCAATGACTTCTCCAAGTGTATTCTATGCTAATTTAAAAGAACTGTCTTATCTCCAGGATGATATTTCTGATAGGAAATAGACAGCAGGAGTAAGACGCCTGCGGCTGCAGTCTCTATCTTGTTAATTGGCTTTGGAGTCAGGTATCCTCAGCTGCGGCCTTATCTTGCTCTTTGAAGCATCTCTTTGTTCTCCAGTGCATGTCCTGGTCATGCCGCAGCCCTGCACATGTGTTCAATTTCCAGCTTCAATTGCTCCATAATAGAAAGAGAGAACCAAAAAATGTATACACACTTCATCAGTTTGTCATACTAACAAAAACTCAGAAAGGAGGCCCAGGATTTATCCCAGCAGCACAAGTGCCTGCCTGGCAAGCACAAAATCATAAATTTGATTCCCAGTACCAACAAAACAAAACAAGCAAACAAGCCAAATTCTGGAAGATAATAGTTATCATTTTGAGCACCTCTTATAATTACAGATGCCAAAGATAACATGTATTTATTTCATTATGTCTCATTAAATTTAGTATTAAAATGTATGGCAGATACTTTTTTCTTTTTGCGGGGGAGGGAGGATGGAGGATCAAACTCATGACCTTGCCACTGAGCTAAATCCAACCCCACTTAGGAAGGTTTAAAAAAAAAACAACAATGGAAACAAAATAAAGTGAAGTGTTCAAGGAAAATATTCATACATACCTATGCATTTGAAAAGAAAATGTCACAGTATTTTTATAGAGATTTTAGATTTTAGAAGAAGAGAAATGCAATTAATTTATGGTGGTACTGATTTTCTTCATTACTGCCTGACCAGGAAATTACAGAAAAATATGATTGGTTTAAGGTGAACTTAATATGCTATTGATAAAAATACTCTGTGGCTATAAAGTCTGTTATATAGAAGTAGAGAGGCTTTCAGGGAGAAAAATAGGACATCTTTGATAATGAAAATTTCCTTTAAACTGGAAACTGGTATTTCCAGTCTCAGAAACCTTAATCCAACTGGCTATATGTGTGAAATAATGAGTCCAAGAGTCAACAGATTTTTTTCGCCAATAGCAAAGGTTAAGAGCCTTTGGGTGTCCAAAATGGAGCTGCTTCAAACTTCAGGGGTACATGTTCGTGATTTGAAAAGGCTTTCTGTGTGACAGCTGCTATGTCTCTATCTGTCAGAACATCGCCTATTTAGAGGGTAAGAGTGGCACATTCTAATGCTGAATTTGAGCAAGTATCCTGAGAAATTTATTTTATGAAAAATTTCAGACTAGCATTTGGTCACTGTGATTAACATCTCAGTTGATTTCTATTTCAGGGATGCTGCTATTGTAATATACACAGGAAGGAATGTTAAAATGTATATGTAAATAATTGTTAGAGTATATGATAATAGTTTTGGGTCAGGTAAATAACATGAATAAATACAAAGATTAAATATCATTATGATGAAGCATAAGGTGAACTAAATAGGATCTCCTGCTTATAATTACGTCCATGTCAAACCCTGACTTTACCAGCATTATGCCCTTTTGTCTTACATTCAACAACCTGAGACCTCTCTGGGTCTATGTGTATGTCTCTGATATGTTTATTAAAATACAAATATGTCAGACTGTGATAAATTTTCTTATTATCCTAAGAGTGATTAGAAAAGTCAGCAACCTCAAAGCTGTTTAGAGTTTTGGGAACAGTGGGCTATCATAAAAATGCTAAGGGCTTAACAGGCAAACATTTACCACAGAATTGACTCTCGTGATAACCCTTCAAAAGCTGCTTGAAAAGTAATGGAGAGAAATAGTTCTACAACTAACATTAATATTGGAATCTAGAATGAAATTGTTACTATTTGAATGAATTTGGTGATACTGTTTAATTGCTCTCTGTTATGGTTACTTCTTGTGTAGAGTTATATCTTGCAGACTTACTGTAGTTGTTGGTTATATTAATAGTCGCAGTATAGTTCAAATAAGAAATAGTTTTAGTAGTTTGAACAGCATAAATTATTGAAAATAACAAATAAATGTTAGCAGTAACAAAAACCAAAGACTATTTCAGAATACTTACATGACTCTTAAACTACATATTCTTCAGACTATAATCTGCTAAGAGCACAAGATCTTCTTTTAATCTTCCTAGAAGTCAGTCTTGAAAATGCATTTCAAGGAATATTTTCTTTGGCTTATTTTAATCTATACTTATATGTGAATTTGAAATACCTGTAACTGGTTTAAAAAGTCAATGAAGAGGTATGAAGTTATGTTTACATGAATGTCACTTTAAGATCTCAGTCAGCCTCTGCAGTCCACTGACAACTAGAAAATTAGATTATGTTCCCATCTTTTTGTGATAAATTAAACATTTTTAACTTAAATTTAATAGTTTCCAGTTATCTAAATGATATTTTCATGAAGTTTTCATCTACTTAGAGTTGAAACATGTACTCTACATATATTTACTTCAAATACTAAAAACATGAAATTTTGTAACATCATCAACTATCCTTTTTATGCTTTTGTTATTTAACTATATTGCTCCCTATCACAGAAAATAAATAAAACCAGTAAGGTTAAAATTATTTTTCATAACTTCTGAGATATTAAAACATACAATTTTTCCTTATTCTTTATCCAATGTCAAATCATAGTTTTGTTTATTTAAGAAAAGTCCTAAAAGTATAATTATAATCAATATATGACAACTTCAAAGCATTTCTACAATCAGTTGCTATGAATAGAATGTAAAGTATTAATTTTTATGAGATTTCCACTCAGTGTTGGTGATTGGAATTTATACATACTTTTCTATTTATAAGTATTTTACTTCAGTTAAATATCATAAATTATTTTAAGAGATACTTTATTGTATTCATTCATTTAATATTGGTTTGTGTAAATTACTGTATTTATACCTTTTTTGTATTCAGGTATGTTTTTGTACATGCTTCTCTTTACTAAGATTTGAATTTATACTTATGTTCTATATTTGTACCAGTTATTTATTATATTAAAGGTCTAATTTTTTATAAAATTTAATCCCAGAAAAAGTTCTTTTCTGTATTCATATTTCTGTATCTGTTATATAATGTTGCTTAAGTCATCAAGCTAGTTTTTGAACTTATTTAGGGGGTATCCTTATAAAGAAATACAACCAAGTGACCTCCAATCCACATGGCTAATACTTATAACCAAGCTAAAGACAACCAAGAACTAACTGTACTACTTTGGATTTGAAACTACTTAGTTTCAGAATGATCAGTGATTTTCAGAATCACATCCAGGAAAATAAAGTGGAACTATTAAATTGAACAATAAGGGACAATCAAAATAAACTTTTCAATTAGAAAACACCTAATCCAAAAAGAGGGAAGAAATTCATATAGACACAAGAATGATCTCAATAATTACAATACTCACAATAAATGAATAAATAAGTCAGTTTTTTAGGATTACCTTAAACTTTACCACAACTCTGTAAAAATGGGAAAAAAAATCATTATTTAAATTTTAAAATCCTCTAGATGACTTCAAGGTGGATTTCTACCAATGACCCTATAAGAGAACACATTTTTTTTGCTCTTCCAACTCCTGTTATGTCATCATTGAAGTCTCCAATTTTCTGGTCACTTTTCTCTTCCTTTTTAATTTATCTTCATTTCCATTTGTCCCAAAACTTCCTTGGGCTCTTTTAATGTAAGAGCACATATGTTTGCATTTAGGGCCTATCTGGATAATACAAGATGAAGTTTTTTTCTTTTAAGAGCTTTAATTTAAGAACATACCTGACCATACAAAACTGAATGTTATATGATAAGAACATTTCATTTTCTGAGGCTACAATTTAATACTTTGAATGAGATAAATCTACCAATGAGAAGAAATATTATATGAACGGAAAAATTTCAAGACTATGTTGTGTTATAGTTTGTGTCTGGATTTCCCCCCAAAACTTCATGAAGTCATGGGAGCAGGCTTTTAGAATTTTTGATTAATTCATGGACCAATGTTAGGATTATGGGTTTAAGTGCTACACTCCCCCTGTGATGAGTATGGCCAACATACAATATAAGGGACAGAAAGAAACTTCTCTGGCATGACCCCTCCCTTTTTGCTCTTCTTGCTTTTGCTATTTTCCACTGCCATGAATGGTTGTCCCTGTGCCATGCCAAGCTTCCTTGGAGCCAGCTGATTACGGACTGAAACCTTCACAAACTGTGAGCTAAATGAAGCTTTCCTTCCTTAATTTTCAGGGTCGGATATTTTGGGTCAGCAATGAAAGGCATGTCATCTTTAAAAAGTAGCAAGTAGCAAGGCATGTCATCTGTAAAAAAATTGCTACATAAAAAAGGATATATATTTCTGAAATTAAACAGTTAAAACCAGATATATAGGCAAAAAAATCCTAAAATAATATCACATATAAATATTAGTATGGAAAGATCTATTTGATAAATTTAATTTTCTACAAATAGGGGTATATTTAAATCTATATAAATGAAACACATAAGAATTTTAAAGCACTAGTGTGATATAGATCCCTGATTTATAAATAATAGTTTAAAAAAACAGGGAAACAGATAATCTATTGTGGTTGGATGATTAAATTTACCTCTCAAAGAAAAATTGCCAATAACTTAATATAAAGAAAATATATTTAAAATAATTTGATAATGTGTTTAATAAACTTGTAACTAGAAAATGACTAATAGAAACATTTTAATTTGAGCAAATATATACATTAGAATTTATAGTCACATTATTCTTAATGAAAAACTTTTAGAAATATGACCTTTAGGATTAGAAAATAGATGCACAATCATATTTGGAATTATTGATAAATATAGCGTTAGGATGTATAATCAGCAGTACTATTTAAACAGTATACTATCAGAATTATGAAATTGGGTGGTAAAAGGCTGTTATTGGGTATGATATGATTATCTATACAAGATACACAATTGTAGCAGGAAACATTTCTAAAACTATAACAAAATTTAGAGGTCCATGCCATGAGGTGAGTTCCAGCTCACCAGTGCTGGCCCAGGGAGAATTTGGGACCATCACTCCTGGCAGTTGGGAGCCCATGCAGCCCCCTAGGATACTGGACTAGGGTTTGAGAGGTTACCCGGGCTTGAGTGGATGCCTAGAAACCTTCATTCAACCAGGGAAGCCAGGCCTGCCATGTGAGGGGAGCCAGGCCCACGCAGTGAGGTGAGTTCTAGCTTGCCAGCACTGGCCTGGGGAAAGTTTTAAACCATTGCTTCCAGCAGTTGGGTGCCCACTCATCTCCCTAGGACACTAGACTAGGCTCGAGAGGTTTTTGCGGGCCTGAGTGGACCATGACCAGTGACCTTCATTGAACCAACGGAGCCAGGCCCACGTTGCAAGGGGAGCCAGGCCCATGCTACAAAGGGAGCCAAGGCTACGTAAGTCCCAGGAGCCTAAGGTGCAGGAGGTGATTTCCAACATGCCCAGGAAAAGCTTTGGAACATTGTTCAAAACTCTGAAATATAGGAAAATGACAAAACAAAAGATGAAAATGAAATCTCAAACCTCTAACCCATCTCAAGAAAGCCTAGGAGCTATGTACATTGAAGAAAATGCTAGTCATACACCTGAAATGCCTGAAATGATATCAATTGAAATAAGAAAGAAAGTACAGGAAGCTATGAGGGAACTCAAATCAGAAATAATCTCCCAGGTAAAAGAAGAAATGATAAAAGTAGTGAAAGAAATACTGAAGGCATCTAAAGAAGACACAGCTAAAAAATTAGAGGAAGAAAGCAAAAAGATAGAATCCATGAATGAACAGTATGAGAAACAAACAGCATGCATGAAGCAGATTCAAAGAAATATACAGGAAATCAAAAATTCTATTGAAAGTTGTCAAAACAGCCTCAGGAAAAGATAGAATTTTAGACTTCAAAGATAAGATTGCAGCTAGTGAACAGGAAAGGAAAGATCTTCTAAAACTAACAAGAAATCAGGAAGTAATTCAATGGCTGTGAGATGATGCAAAGAAAACATAAGATTAGTAAGGATAAATGAAAAAGAAGGGGACAACACAAATGATATCAAGAGGCTATTTACAGAAGTAATAGCTGAAAATTTCCCAAACATGAGAATGGAAACTGACATACAGATTAGTGAAGCATATAGAACTCCAAATAGGCATAACCAAAATCAAACTACACCCAGACATATAACAATCACCATCCCAGAAATCCAACATAAGAACAGACTATTAAAAGCTGTTAGAGAGAAAAGACAGATCACCTATAAAGGAAAACCTATCAGAATCACAGCAGACTTCTCAACACTAACAATGAAGTCAAAAAGAGCATGGGGTGAAGTATTTCATATCCTAAAGGAAAACAATTTCTGACCCAGACTGATGTACCCTGAAAAACTGTCCTTCAAAATGGATGGAAAAATAAGATACTTCCATGACAAAGAACAGCAGAAGAACTTCATGATCACCAAACCAACCATACAAAGAATACTGAAAGACATTCTACATACACATAGGAAAAAATCACTAAGCAAGACAGATAATTAAACAGAATGGAAAGGTAAAGATACAACAGCAGAAAGATAACATGTCAACAATAAAGGAAGAGGTCTCAATTCACCAATTAAAAGAAACAGACTGGATCGAGAAACATTGTCCAACCATATGCTGTCTACAAGAAACCCATATAACCCAAAAGGAAATTCATAGACTGAAAGTCAAAGGATGGAAAACAATACTCCATGCAACAGGAACTCAAAAAAAAGTGGGGGTAGCTATTCTGTTTGCAAACAATGTGAACTTCAAACCAAGAATGATCCAAAGAGATAAAGAAGGTCACTATAAACTAGTTAGGGGAAACTGAAAGAGGAAGAGATAACAATCTTAAATAGATATGCATCAAATTCCAGAGCACCCAGCTACACAAAGCAAGTATTAACAGAAATGAAAAAACAAATAAGCAATAACACAATTATAACAGGAGACCTTAACATGCCATTGACACAAAAGGATAGATCAACTAGACAGAAAATCAGCAAAGAAATAACAGAACTGAATCACACCTGTGAACAAATGGACTTGATAGACTTATACAGAGTGTTCGATGCAACAACATCAGAATATACATTCTTCTCAGCAGTACAAGGGACACTTTTTAAAATAGGCCATATACTAGCCCACAGAACATATTTAAGTAAATGCAAAAGAATTGAAATTACCCCATGCATGTTATCAGATCATAGTGCCATGAAAGTAGAGATTAATGATAAAAGAAACTGGAAAAAACCCACAAACACATAGAAATTGAATAATACACTCTTGAGCAATCAGTAGGTCACAGAGGAAAATAAAGAAGAAGTTAAATAATATCTACAAGCAAATGAAAATACAAATACAACTTACCAGAACTTTGGGATGCAATGAAAGTGGTCCTTAGAGGAAAATTTATTGCGCTTAGTTCCCACATTAGGAAAACAGAACGAAGACAAATAAAGAACCTGAGACTACACCTCAAACATCTAGAAAAAGAAGAGCAAACCAAGCCCAAAGTCAAAAGAAGGGAGGAAATTGTAAAGATCAGAGTAGAAATTAATGCAATAAAGACTAAGAAAACAGTACAAAGAATCAATGAATCAAAGAGTTGGTTCTTTGAAAGAATAAATTAAATTGATAAGCCCCTAGCTAAACTCATTAAAAAAAGGAAAGAAAAGACTCAAATTCATGAAATACAGAAAAAAAAGTGAAATCACTACAGACTCTGTGGAAATAAAGAAACTCATCAACAGCTGTTTTGAAAAACTCTACTCTCATAGGTTCGATGACACAGAACAAATGGATAGATTCCTAGAAACATATGAACCACCAAAGCTGGATCAAGAAGATGTAAAATTGCTGAATAACCCAATTTCTATTAATGAAATTGAAAATGTAATTGTCTTTACCAACAAAGAAGAGCCCAGTCTCAGACAGATTCATTGCAGAATTTTACAAGAAATACAAAGAAGACTTAATGCCAACACTCCTCAAACTCTCCAATGAAATTGAAAGGGAAGCAATTCTCCCTAAGTCATTCCTAGAAGCAAACATTACTCTAGTACCAAAACCTGAGAAAGACCCAAGTAAAAAAGAGAACTACAAGACAATCTCTGTAATTAACATTGATGCAAAAATTCTCAACAAAATATTGGCAAACGTGATGAAGCAAATCATCAAGAAGATTATACACCATGACCAAGTGAGATTCATCCAAGGAATGCAGGGATGGTTCAACATATGTTAATCAATAAATGTAATCCATCATATCAATAGAGCCAAAAGTAAGAAATACATGATCATTTCTGTAGATGCAGAAAAAACTTTTGATAAGATCCAATACTCATTCATGATAAGAATTTTACAGAGAATTGAAATAGATGGTCTTTACCTCAATATGATAAAGGCTATCTATGAAAAACCAACACCCAGCATCACATTAAATGGCCAAAAACTGAAGACCTTTATCTTGAAATCAGGCACAAGATAAGGATGTCTCTTATCACTCCTCCCATTCAACATAGTAACGGAAATACTAGCCAGAGCAATAAGACAAGACAGAGAAATAAAATGAATAAAGATAGGAAAAGAGGAAATTAAATTATCATTATTTGCAGATGACATGATGCTCTATATAGAAGACCCCAAAACTCCATTGAAAGACTTCTAGATATAATAAATAAATTCAACAATGTAGCTGGATACAAAGTCAATGCTCAAAAATCAATAGCATTCCTATATACTATATTCCTATATTTTGTTATTCCTATAACAAAATCATCAAGAGAGAAATAAAAGAAGCCACACCCTTCACAAAAGCATCCAAAAAGTGAAGTACTTAGGAATTAATCTAACAAAAGAAGTAAAAGTTATACAGGGAATATTATAATATCCTGAAAAAGAAATAGAAGAGGACCTCAGAAAATGGAAAGACACCCCTTGTTCATGGATAGGAAGAATAATATTGTGAAAATGGCCATTCTCCCAAAATTGTTAAATAACATAGCTCAGAGATCTAGAGAAATCATTCTTAAAATTCATCTGGAACCAGAAGAGACCTAGAATAGCAAAGGCAATTCTAAGCAGCAAAGGAAAGGCAGGAGGCATCACAATCCCTGACTTGAAGTTATACTACAAAGCTACTGTAATAAAATCAACATGGTACTGGAATAAAAACAGATCTGAAATCAATGGAATAGATTAGAAGATACAACCACAACTACAAATACACTCAACCACCTTATCTTTGATAAAGGGGCCAAACATGTTCACTGGAAGAACGATATTCTCTTTAATAAATGGTGCTGGAAAAACTGGCTATCCATATGCCGAAGAATAAAACGAAACCCATGCCTATCACCATGTACTAAACTAAAATCTAAATGGATTGAAGACCTAAATATTAAAACAGAAACACTAAATCTGTTGGAAGACAAAGTAGGTAAAAATCTTGAAGACATAGGGGTACGTAGAGAATTCATGAACAAGAACCAAACTGCATGGGAAATACTTCCGAGAATCAATAACTGGGATCATGTCTTATTAAAGAGTTTCTACATGTCAAAAGACATCTCCAGCATAGTGAAAAGAAAACCCACAAACTGGGAAAAAAATCTTAGTGAACTGTCCCTCAGACAAGGACTTCTGTCTAGAACTTATAAAGAATTAGAAAAAAATCGACCCCTGAAATTCAAAGACCCAATCCAAAAATTGGCATCTGAGATGAACATACAGTTCTCAGATGAAGAAATACGAATGGCAAATAAATACATGAAAAAATTTTCATCATCATGAGTTGTGAAATGCAATTAAAACCACACTGAGATTCCATCTTACTCCAGAAAGAATGGCCAGGATCAAGATAGCTACCAACAACAAATGCTGGAGAGGCTGTGAGGAAAAAGGAACTCTTCTGCACTGTTGGTGGGAGTGTAGACTGGTGCAATCACCATGGAGGTCAGTCTGGAGATTCCTCAAAAAGCTAGGATTGGAAGTCCCATTTGACCCAGCTATTCCACTCCTAGGCATATTCCCAGAAGAACTGAAAACATCTTACTACAGTGATATATGTGCCTCCATGTTTATAGTGGCACAATTTATAATAGCCGTATGTTGGAAACAACCTAAGTGCCCATTAACTAAGGAATGGATCAAAAAATTGTGGTACTTTTATGGAGTACTACTCAGCTATAAGAAAGATCACATTGAGATATTTATATATAAATGGATGCAACTTGAGACAATACTCATAAGAGAAATAAATCAAACTCACATGTATAAATACCGTATAGTCTCCCTAGTGTAACAAATGGTAAGAGTACATAAGATTTTATGGTAACCATGGTTCCCCGTTATATTGCTTTGAAGTCTAATAATGTTTTCAGTCATTGGTTGGAATGGTTTTATTCTTTTTTTTTATCTTATTATGTGTGATGGTATGAACAGCTACTTTGAAGAAAATAAGACAATATGGCACCCATTGCTGATTTACTATCATCTTGCTTTGAAGCCCTAACATGCTTTTGTTCTTTTATTACCATTGGTTCTATCATGCTATGTCTTATTGGATTTTAATATGTATGGTAGTATAAACAATTTTTTATGGAAAATGAGATATTATAGTAGTCATTGTTCATTTTCTGTTATTTGGTTCAGAACACCTTGTAATACTTTTAGTCCCTTGAATGGTTTTATTCTATTTTGTTATGCTTGATAATTATTGTGTGTGAAGCTACACTCAACTATTTCAAAGAAAGAGACATTATGGTAGCTACTGTTAATATCCAATTGTCTTGTTGTGAAGTGCTATGTTGCTTACATTGTTCTGTTCTGATCTGCTTTGTTCTGTCCTCTTTTATTTTATTCTCTGTAAAATTTTAAGAAAAGAAAGTTTAGTAAGTTTCCTGTATGCAAAATTAATTTTCAAAGCTGTTTTTCTATACTATCAATAGAAAATCTTGCATAAATGGTGTGTAATACTGGCATCCAAGACAAGTAATAATGGTTAGAGTTGGTTATCAATAGTAAGGCAAAGCATAGTGCCTTGCATTAAATAAAACAGGGTGAGTCTGACTTATACAAAATTATTTAATATGAGTATAGTGTGCTGAATGGTAATATCCCAGCAAATGTAATTTTTTAAACTCTGAACTCATACATATTATTTTGTACAATGAAACAGTCAATATTGCCTTATGTAGCAAAAGTAGTCAAAAATCTTGATTAAAGGACTTTATGCTGACTTATCAAGGTCAGCTGTGCTCATGATCTCAAGTGAAAGAAAAGCAGAGAGAGATTTTATGCACAGATACAAAGAAGTGAGAGCAACAGAAAAATGAATCAGAGAGAAATTTGGCTAAGAGCCAAGAAAAACCAACAGCAGAAGGAAGTTGTAAAAGTCACAGAATGGATAATCTCCAAAAATGTCAAGAAAGTTTAGTGCTCAACTAATCACATAATTTCAGATTTCCAGCCTCCTGAAGTGGAAGATGATGCTTCTCTTTTTTGTGATCCATAAGTTTGAAAGTAATTTGTTGCGAAAGCCACAGTCTTATAATAGCAATTTTGATCTGAAAGTGGTTCTAGAGTGTTATGGTTTGTGTCTTGATGTCCCTCAAAGCCTCACGAGGTCACAGATGGGGCTTTTCAGAGGTGGTTAGATCTCAAAGGTCACCACTACTGTGTATGGTGAACTCTGACATTCTATTACCTATTCTATCCATTGTGATGCAGAGATTGAGTGTGTTATTCTGAGATTAAGGTTATGAAATTATTAAATTAATCCATTGATTGGTTTGCCATAGGTCTGGGCATAGATAATAACCCATCCTGGATGCAGGTGGCACCAGCTAAAGGGAAGGTGAAAAGAGTAAAAGGAAGAGATAAGCTGCGGCTGGTGTTTCCTCATTACTCTGCTGCTTTGCGGCCTTCCTGTCTGTCCTCTCCGTGAACTGTTCAGCTTGTGATGCCCCTCTGCCCTACCACAATGGCTTGGGGTCAGCCAACGGAGAACGGAAAACTCTACAAACCTCTACTTTAAATTTGGGTGTTGGGGATTTTGTCTCAGCAATGAGAAAAGTAACTAAAAGACATACAGGACTACAACTTAAAGGATAAATTTTCTTAATTGGATTTTAGTTTCCTGTAATTGGTTCAATTTGATTTGATGTGCAAGCATACATGATTTATTTCTAGTAATGAAGAGGACATTGCCAGCCTACGTTTAGAAATTGTAATCACTGGATTCTGTGAATTACCTTTTCAAATTTGTGAATTATATATGTCTTTATTTAATCACCAATCTAGACACAACCAGCCCATCAACAGAATACCCAAACATGACAGCTTTCAAACATAAAAATCTGAGATTTATACACACTTCAATTTTGCCATTATAAAGGTACACTTGTCAATGTAATAGAAGCTTAACAGATGGTCTGCTTGATTTTTAATATTTAGACATATGGTGTGTTGGTGTTCATTAGTGTTGTTGCAAACCTCAGAGGTAGATGTATTTTTAATAACAAATGTATTGATCTATAAGTCACGTGTTATAAATTCCACACTTCTAAAGTGTATATTTCAGTGGTTGCTTAACTATTCACAAGGTCTTATATTTATCACTACTAACTCCAGTACATTTATATCAATCCCAAAAAATTTTTGCCCCCATTAGCAGTCCGTTCCTATTCCTCCCCATTCTTCACCCCTAAAAACCACTCATCTTCATTTTCTGTTTGTATGAATCGGCCAATTCTGCATAGTTCATGTAAGTGTAATCATACAATACGTGTCCTTTGGCAGCTGAGTGTTTCATGCAGCATGATGCTTTTGGGGTTTGTCCACATTGTAGAGTGTATCAGTGCTTGATGTTTCATTACTGAAAAGTGTCCCACTGAATGGATATAGCTACTCATCAGTTGATGGACACAAAATTCTTCTGCAGTTTCAAGGACATGATTCCAATCCTTTAAGGTTTACATCAGAGAGGAATTGCTAGGCCACACAGCAACTCCTCATCTTACCTTTTTTCTCAGTTTTTTATTAGTATAGACTTGAGACACATAGTGAGTGTATTCATCACGGAGAAATTTGTACACACATACCTCACATCTTGATCTTTTTTTGCTTCTCTTTCCCCTTCCAACTTATATCTCCTCATTGACTCACCCCCTTCCCATCCTTTCAAAAGTTAGCTCTTTGATTGATCTTTTATAATTTTTAGTCTCAGTGTCTTAATTTCTACTACGATCATCATAATTTCTTTCTAATACATTCAGATTTGGAAAGTTCATGTCTTTCTCAGGCTTTGGTTTGCATCTTTAGGTTATAGCTATGCTTTTTATGTGGACATTTACAATTATAAACTTCACTCTTAGAAACGTTTTCATTGTGTCCTGTAGGTTTTAGGAAGCTATGTTTCCAATGACATTTGTTTATAGAAAGTTTTTTTTTAAATTTCTTCCTTAATTTTTTTATGATTCATTGATTTTTCATTATCATACTGTTTAATCTCCATATTTTGTGTAATTTCTGTGGTTTCTTTTCCTGCTAATTTCTATTTTCATCCCACTATGATCTGATAGTGTGCAGGGGATTTTTATTTCAATTGTTTTATTTATTTAAAATGCCTTCTGGTATAAAAATGGTCTATTCTAGAAGAAGTTCTGTGTGCTATTGAAGAAAAAGATTGTTCTGTTTCTGTTGGCTAAAATACTCTCTATATATCTCTAAAATCCACATGAGGTTAACTTGGATGTTTCTTTGCTGATAATTTGTCGTTTGTTGGATGTCACTAACTGTGAGAGTATGGTAGAGAATTCTCCTGCTATAATTGTATTGATGTTTGTCCTTTTAAGTCCAGTAGTTTTGGTTTTATGAAGTTGGATGAATTTTCATTCAGTGTATAGATACAGAGTGAACAAAACATATGTGTACAGGGAAAAAGAAAAGCTTGTGTAAATATTTTAATAATAAATTTATTGAGATATCATGAGATTAATACAAGTTACATTTGGCCTCTACAATTACAAATGTTGCTCAAATTCTTGGCCATTAGCTTCTGGACAGTTATATGGCTTCTGATACGGAACTGCTGAAGCATATATACATTTTTTGGCACTGAGATTATCGCCACCATCAAAGAATTGAATGACACAAGGTACTGATTCAGAACACATCATTATTCAATTTTCTTTATTCATTCAGCACAGAAAACAGGTAAATTTTGGATAATGTCATGATGAAATTTGTAAATTTTACCAAATGATGATGAGTTTTAGCTGCTATTCCAGATGTGTTTTTATTTGGTTAATGAATTGACAAAATTTCTTGTACCCCTGTGTAGTCATTAATCTAGGAAATGTGCTTTCTTTCTTTGTAGCAAAGATCATGAACAACAGTTTGTTTTCAGGTGGCAAGGCCACCTTCTCTGACACACTTCTGGGTTTGGTCCAGCTCTACATAGTAATTTACTTTGCAGAAATCTTGATGGCCTTTTCTTTCCATAAGAAATCATTCTGTTTCACTACATCAGTTAGATACAGATTATATAGAATGAAGCAGCAGCAGCAATTACTCTAGACTTCCTTTAAGACATTTGCATGTATGAACATAAGAAATAAATCTAACCAAAACTCAATGAGCTTCCACTTCAGTTAAATTTACATGGTCCATTGTTGTGCAAGTTATTCTTGCTAAACTGAAGGAATGTTAATTCATCTGTCTTTTTCTACAAGCTAAAAGTAACATGTAGTAGGACTCTAGTTTGAAGGCATATTCCTTGCTTTGTTATGAAACTCCAGGGCATTTAGCAAGCTACCTGAAAGGATGCTAGTTTAGAGTGGGGATAACAGAAAAAGAAGCTCATTGTCAGTGAATGCAGTATTTTGTTTTGTGAAATGAACTGTTTTAGGTTAATAACTTTGTAAATACTGTAAATAAAACTTAGATATGTATATTTCCAACCACAGTTAAAATATGGTTCTTCATTAATTCCCCTCTACCTTTAAATTTACTTCATTTCATAGTCCTTAAAGGGCATATATACTAAAGTTCTATTAATTGGCTGTACTATACAGCCAGTCTTCTGTACTAGTTATAAACCTTCATTTGATTTAACTTTTTTATTTAAAATTTTCATGAGAACATTATCATATATATGATCTATAATGTACAGAAGGTATTCCAAAAGTATTAATTCCTGTATATGAGTGACATGTATTTATGTGAAGTTGTAGATCACAGTCATGTACTTTGATTTCATGAGTCATCAAGTAGTTACACTAATATTCTGAATCTGGCATTTGTATAATTGGTAGAAAAATTGACCTTATCTTGCTTTTTAAGAGACAGGATTTTCATATGACACAAAAGCCAAAAGATAACAATTAACTGGTCCTCCTCCTCTGCTTATTGCCCTATCTTCTGCAATAATATAGAAGAAGATCTTAGTTTGGATTTAGCCTCATGTTTCTATAATTTTATAGACTTTAAGGAGCTATTTGTCTTTTTAGTACCTAATGTTGTAGATTTATATTCCATTAAGCCCAGGGACTACTTCTCAGCCCCAGGGTAGATATGTATACCATCATTGTTCACCAAAGTTGCCTTTTCTCTTGTTGAAAACAACTCTAATTTTCTTTTTGTATTATTTTTAAAGATTGGTTCAATTATTTGTTGATTGATTATAAAGAAAAATGATGATGACCTTATTACTAAGTCCTGCTACTTACTATACATTCTGCCATTATGAAGAAGTAGGCAAGGGGCTGTAAGCTTATTTTTAAATGTAATTTTATGACTATTCTAAATTTCTAAGACTCTTAGTCCATGATTCTATCTCATGACTTCTTTACTTAAGGAGATTTACATGTACTAGAATTTAGTTTACAAACACTACTCTTGTTTTCTTTATTTAAATGTAAATACACATTTTGAACTCTCACATTGAACTAAAGTTTTATTAATCTACTTTATCATTCATATCCTTTATCTATGAAAGTCCTTATCCTCACATATTGCATGTTCCTTTCAAAGCAAACAAACATTTTAGAGTAATGAAGACCTGTTAGGCTCAAATGCATTACATAGTTTTCAAAGAATCTTAGAATTAATTTATTCTACTGCTTTTTGTTCTTTACCTAAATACAAAACATCACTACTAATTTCCTAAATTCAAAATACATAGTGAAAAGATATGTTAACCAATTGTTAAAGTCTCACTAAAGTATTAACGTGTAACAGATATATATATATATAGATAGATAGATAGATAGATAGATAGATATAAATTATATGACATACACATATTAAACCTTAACCAGATGCAGGCAAAATAGAAATAAAAAGATTCTAAGAATGGAAATAAAGGGAGAAAATATGTTGTTGCAGAAGAGCACCTGATGATTCACAAAATATACACTAGTAAAGAACCAAAGAGAATAAAAGTTTAGGGAATACAAAATACAAAGAGCAAAAGGCAGTCTATTTGCAAGACCTTTTACTGAATGCTTAGTGTGTTACAGTTGATCCTTAAAAAACGGAGGAGTCAGAGTTGGTGTTGAGATAGAGCTCATGGAATGCTTCGCACTACACTGCCTGCCCAAATTGTAAAAAGTAGGGAAAGAGGTCCGACTTTCAGCAGCTTTTACTGTCATCAAGCAGAAATCTGGCAAAATCTTCACAGAAAGAACTGGGGCTCTTTAAACAAGAAAACCTACTGAACTTGCTCATAAGACATCTTGCACAATTGTAAACAGCGTCTTTAGAAATTGGAGTTTTCGTATATTTAAGTGAGAAATAGATGAGATGCTAGATCAGAAGCAATGACACAATTTAAAGACTGATGAAATATTGCACATACAAGCTACAACTGGTTTGGATTTAGCATTAAGGATAGAAAAAACTAGATCAAATCAGTTTGTAATAAAAGAGGAAATGTTAGAGTCCAAAGTAAGGATGAGTTTTTAAAAATGAAGGAGTGATCAACTCTTAAAGTTCACTACAGTGTCACAAAAAAGTAGAAAGTTAAGAAGAATTTCTTTTGTCAGTGGCACAAGCACTCACCTGGCAAGCATGAGCTCATAAGTTTGATTCCTGGTAGCAAAAGATAGAGAAAAAAGGGAGAGAGAGAGATAGACTTTTTTTTATTAAGATTTTTAAAGACTGGCCAGGGATTTAGCTCAGTGGCACAAGTGTCTGCCTGGTGACCCCTGGTACAAAAAAAAAGGGGAGGGGATTTCCCAGGATTAGTTTAATTAAAGAAATAAATGATCCAGGTTGAAGTAGCCCAATAACAACTTGTAAAAAAAGCAGGCAGCTGTGGCCTCGTCTTATTATTAGCTTTTGCACATCAAAAGAAATCACCAAGAGTGAAAATGCAACCCACAGAGTGGGAAAAAATTTAGCCAGTTGTTCCTCAGACAAATGACTTATATCTAGAACATATAAATAATTGAAAAAACTCAGGCCTCCAGAATTTAAAGACTGAATCAAAAAATAGGCATCTGAGATAAATACACATCTCACAGATGAAGAAAGACAAATGGCAAATAAATATATGAAAAAATGCTCAACATCGTTGGCCAACTGAGATATGCAAATTAAAACAACACTGAGATTCCATCTCACCTCAGAAAGAATGATTGTCATCAAGAAATCAACCAATTACAAATGCTGGAGGGGCTGTGGGCAACGAGGAAGCCTTCTCCACTGGTGGTGGGACTGTAGACTGGTGCAGCAATTATGGAAATCAGTATGGCTATTTCTTTAAAAACTGGGGTTAGATGTCCCATTCGACCCAGCTATTCCCCTCTGGGTGTCTTATCAGAAGAATTAAAAACATCATACCATAGTGATATCTGTACACTCATGTTTACAGCAACACAATTTGTAATAGCTAAATCTCGGAACTAACCCAACTGCCCATCAAACAAAGAATGGGTAAAATGTACAATGGAATACTGCTCAGCCATAAAGAAGAATAAACTTCAGATTTTTATAGGTACATGTGTGCAATTTGAGACCATATGCATAAGTGAAAAAAAGCTGACTCACCTGTGTAAACATCATATTGTTTCCATGGTGTGAGAAACTGGAAGAGTAAACAAGGTTTTAAGTGGAATTAATTACTGTGAAATGGGAAGAAATTATTCGAAAGGAAAAAAGAACTAGGATAGGGAAAGGGGGAAAGGAAGGACAGAAAAAGAAAGTGCAAACTAATTAAACTGGCAGTATCTCTTGGTTCATGGAAAATGAAGGCTTGTGCTAATACAAATTGGAGAATTTTTTACACCCATAACTTGTACTCTTACCAACTACTTTAAAAATAACAATGTGCAATGTATTCACAATTATGAATTACCTATTACTCTTTTATAAAATATTATTTTCATTTTTCCATACAATTAAGAAAAGAGGCAGAATTGAAGATTATTAATGAGAAGTGTGATCAAAAAGATAAATAGAATTGAAATAAAATAGAAAGTGGAACAACAAGCATGTCTTCTAATAGTTATTATGGTATATTATGTACTTATTTATATTTAATGTGAGATTCCCCAGATTATTTACAATAATAATCATTACAACTGCTCATAACCTTAGTGAACTTCATATTAAATATTTTATTGGTTACACTACTGTTATTTTAAGAGGTAATTTATCTTATTTTGAAACTTAGAAGAAAAATTGAACAGCCAATACTACATCTGGATGTTGAAATATTATTGAACTCTTACTTGAGAGAGGAAGAAAAAGAATGGATATCAAATTTTTAGTATACTACTTAGAAAATCCTGAGAAATGACTCTTCAAATTGCAGTTTCTTGTTCTAAAATTGTGAGACAGAAGATTAGAAAATAAAATCAACTTTATTAGCCCCCAATTTAAAATTTCATGGAAGAGTGTGGAGAACAAGGCTGTAACATGAAAAATGGGTCGGGAGTGACCAAAGGATTCCTGCTGCTAAGGCAGCCGTCTAAAACCAGATCAATGAACACTCACAATTCTAGTATCATTCTGTCATTCAAACGTGCTCAGGAAGATCCAAATTCCAGTTCACCTGATGCTGTCTCTGCTCTTAAAAAGGTCAGTAAATACTGTGGCACTGTATTACCTGTCCTACTCCTAGGCTTGGGTTTATCCAAAATTGTTCACACAAAATTATGCTTGGAAATGTAAATCTGCACGGAAATTATCAGACACTGAACTATTTTTCTACTTGGGGATTCATCGTGATGTTTACACACTAAATTAAAATTTAGATTAAAAGACAAAAATTAAATTATTAGTTTTATTTAAACATGTCTTAAACCATTGTATATTAAAAGAAAAATTCAAAATAACATTCAAATTTGCAGAAATTAAAATTTTCATTTTTACCATCTAAGGGTAATTACAGTTGAATGAGTGGCAAATTCTACATTTTTATTCTTGGAAATTATAATATTTGGATAATAATTAATTTTAATCTTACAGCTTTTATGAGTATGAAATACATATTTCATTTTAACAATTATCTTCTGTTTACACTCTCAGTATAAGCAACTGTTAATATTGTAAAGCATTTTTACAGAACTTTCTGGGAAATATAAACATTATAATATGTGATGGAGAGCTAGGGATATAGTTCAGCAGCACAACACCTGTCTGGCATGCACAAGGTCCTGAGTTTAATTATGGGTACAAAAAACAATCTAAAAATACGATGGTTAAGCACACAAGTTTTGCTATTAATAGATATTTTCCTTTTATTCTTATTTTTATCCATACTAAGTAGGCATGGAAATGTTTCTTTTCAGTTCAGTGCATCACTTTTAATGAAAGCTTAGTTCAGAACTGAAGATATTTGATCTGTATCTGGAATAGAAAAGAATGATACACTATCCTCTTGCTAAGCTGTAAGGTCATTTTATTTGCCAATATTTATGAAAGAGATATCTCACCTCAATGTATTTTCTTATGAATATAGAAAATACTGTCATATAATTAGGAATAGCATGTTTAGTTATTTTTGTCTAGACATTGTGTATTAAATTTAATTTTCTCAATTGAATAAAAATTGTACCTATCTTTTATTTTAAAGAGTTTTAAAGATCAGTTACAGCTTATGAAAATTAGCTCTTTGTCTTTCATATGTATTGCCACTGTTTACTGGATGTATATTTAAAAAATATGTCTGTTTTATATTTTGTAACTTGTAAATATTTTACATATAGAAACATTGCTAATTTCATTAGTAGAAAAATTCCTTCTCAGTAACAAAGCATTTCAATACTAAAAAAGTGAAAGATTTATATGATCTGAAGAGAATCCAGAGCATTATGTTCTTATGTATTTCTTCTTTAAAACTGATATCCATGTAAAATTTAGTTTAGTATGTATTAAAAGAAAGTAACCAATTTTATTAGTTTATATTCTGATGAGATATTTTAAACCAAGAAAATTTTTATCCAAGAATATTTTGTTGAAAACACACTGAAAATGTACAAGATTTTAATCTATCAAACACTTAAGTATAGAATTATCTGTTTCTTTTTATTATTTTTTCCAAGTCTATCATACTTTAATTATAACACCTTTGTATTATCTTTTACTCTCAGGCAAGTATCTGATAGTACTTTTTTCTTTGCTTGATGTAAATTTTTGTCTATTTATTTTATACATTGAAATTTGTCAAATTTATGGTGAAAATATGCTTTGGTGAGTCTAAATTACTTTGGTCATAATTTACTAAAGAACTTATATATGAATGAACCCTTTTTATAACAAATTTGTTTCTCAATTAACAATTGCTAATTCTTTTCATTTACTTGTCTCCTTAAAATTTTCCTTAGACAAAATGTATAATATTTCTTGATCACTTCGTACCTGTTTATTGATTGTAAGCATTTTGTCCTATATTTCTAGTTGATAATCTTATATAGCGTATGTGATAACAGGAAGCTATATAGGGTGGTGTTACAGAGTATAAATGATCCAGATTTGGTTCAAATCTCACTTCTCCTGCTTCCTTTTGGCAAACTCACACCATCTGTTCATGGGAGTTAACTCATTTGTAAACGTAAGGTAACAGGACCTTGGATGATTGCGTGCTTACGATTCAGAAGGCCCTGGCTTCACTCAGAATCAAATTTAAAAAAATGTGAAGGAACAGAAGCAGCAGTGAAGTTGCAGTAAGGCTAGATGATTTATGTTAAGGACTTATTTAAATGCATATCTTCTGTGAAACAATAGAATTTGGAAAATACATAACGAAATCTTTTTAATGCTATGTATGTTTTGTATTCAGCTGATAGTGTAAGGTACAGGGAGCAAGTAGCTATCATGCCCAAGTGAGAGGCAGCCGTGTGCCTAATGCAATTTGCCTGCAGTGATTTTGCTAGGAAAGAAGCCAGGAAAAAAACACCAAGGCATCTCTTCCCCTTCCTCTAGAACTTTTACTGGTGTTGTCCTTTGACAGACTTCAGAAGATTGACTAAAGATACAGCAAAGCAGCTGAAGGTTATATGTGTTAATCTCAAAGAACACAGCAGAGAGATGGGGTTTTGATTAGGTGATTAGCGTTTGTGGATGTGACAACCATCAGTGAAGATTAGTCCACTGAGTTTGTAACTAACCTTGATTTTGGGAGGCAGCCCTGGTTAGAAGTGGTAGGCCACTGGCGCATATCCCGGAAGGCTGTGTCTCCTTCCTACCCCTCTTGATCGCTCCTCGTCCTGCCAGCCATGCCATGAGCTGCTCCTCCTCCGCCAAGTCCCTCTGCCACGCTGCCCTGACTTGGAGCCAACTGACTCACAAACCGAATGCCAAAATAAACCTCTCTTTCTTTTATTTGGGGTGTCTGGTATTGTGTCTCAGTGATAAGAAGATAGCAAAGACAGATTTCTTCTCCTTTTTTTGGATTTGTTCATCAATTTCTGAGTATTTTTCCCTTAGGTTCATTTATAGGGTCAGTGCATTGCAAATGTCCAGTATGCATGGAAGTAAACTCAGAGCTAGTTCCTGCCTTCAGAGAACTTATTGAAATGTGATGAAAAAGACAAAATATAGTAAGGAAACAAATACAGAGAGAAATTATTCTAACTGCAAAAATTTGCTGCAATAAAGAATGAATTTGACTGGAGTTGGAGGAGAGTAAACAAGAAGTACAATTTGTATGTATGTATGTATGTATGTATGTATTTGTTTTGGTACTGGGGATCGAACCCACAACTTCACGCTTACCAGGTAAGCACTTGAGCCACTGAGCCAAATCCTCAGCCCAGAAGTACAATTTCATATGGTGTTCGGGGAAATCTGCATTAAAGAGCACATCTAGCTGAGACACACATGATTCAACAACAAAAGCACCTTGGAAACAAGATGAGAAGTATCATTTAGGAAATGATTTCCTGAAGATAGGCAGGTTACCAACATTGTAACGCTACAAAACATGACGTGAATAGCTAATGAAGTTGAGCTGGAATGACCTGCAGAGAGGAGGAGCTGAGTTTGAGCAGAGAAGCAGAGTCTAATTTTGTGTACTTTACAGTTTACCAAACCCAGCCGGCAAGTGCTTCCTCCTGGATTAGGAGTGTTAGGACACTGCTGTTCTCACTGCTTTCTCCTTACACTCGACAGATAAGCCTGCAGGGTTTGTTTTCTCACTCTCCACGGAGGCTAGGATTGTGATCATTTCATAAAATTTACTGGTATCTGTTTTTTTTTTTCCTTTCTCAATTATTTTGAATTCTTTTAATGAGTAGATATATTACTTCATTACAAGTATGAGCTCATTAAAACAAAGTAAGCAGTTTTGAAGAGTTTTTTGAAATTTTGAAATACTCTGAATTTTTAGTTATGCATTTTTCCATAATATTTAATGTATGATTAATTCTTCTATATTGAATTTCAGTTTTATTATAGTGAAACTCAAATTTATGAACTTTGAATACTTTTTTCATATTAGTTTGGACATCTCGTTTATTGATCTTATTGAGAAAAAATTGTAGCCTCTTTTAAGATACAAATCATTTTATTTATTGCTCTTTATATTTTTAATATTTTCTATATCTAAAATGTCAAATAAATCTAATGAATTATACTATTGTCTCATATACCGTCATGCGTTTCAAATTACTTAATTTTTTCAAAGGCAGAATGGCTTATTAAAACCTCCTAAATGACACCTTGTACTAATTTTTCTTGTGCTCATTAAACACTTTGTCTTATTTAATTTCATAATTTCTCTTTCAAGCCAAAGAGCTTTATTACTGTTCCAGAACTACTGGAGCTAACAACTACATATTTTGTTCCATGAAGCATTTTCAAATATATTTTCTTAGGTACATCTTAAGATATCAGAAGATTTTGTCTTTTGAGCATATTTCTCAGAATTTTCTTGATCATAGAATACATTTTCAATTTTATTTAAGTAATTCTGTTATGCAATGTGGTCCTTTCCTGGTTTCTATCAGGACTTAACCTTTCATCTATTTATTATATTGAAGTTCACATTTAATGAGAGCTTGGATTAGCATGTTGAAAAGAAAATTATTGATATACTATTGTCATATTTCCTATTTTCCTTTCTACCCATGTCTCCCAATTTTAATTCATAATTTTTATTCTATAATGTTAGTTTGAATGTTTTTATAATTATTAATAAGAATTGTAGAAAAGAATAAAGTAAAGAACTATCAGTGGTAATCAGTCATCTAAAAAACTCTTCTCACTATTTTCCATTTTCTCTTTCTGTTTTTCTTAGTATAAAGCATGTTTGTTATGAAAAATTTAAAACATGTTTTAGTAGTAGGTCAAATAATTTACTATTCATTTTTAATACAAAAATCAATCTATAGTCAGCAAAACACTCTTGCTCTGAAAAATGTGGCTTGGTGCCTTTTCCCCACTTTCATTATAGCAATTATATCAACATAAACAACAATTAGATGATACAACATGCAGGAGACAAATTACTGGCTTCCATTTGTCAGTTTATGATCCTCTTGAGCGAGACTTCTTAGTTGCAACTATTGTGAGACACAATTTGAGACTTAGCATTTTTCTGTTGCAAAGGTACTTCAGACTCCCCTTAGGTAATTCTACCTGCACCACTTACATAAATCAGGATAATTCCATGATATGGGTGTATATTACAGTTTCTTCTGTGCTACTTACTTGGAGGATAATGTTTCTGAAACTTTCTTTTTAACCTCAATGTAAACTGACAGCATGCCCTGAGGGAGTTTTTCTGTGCCCAGCAATGACTAGAGGCTGTATTTTATTTTTATAGCCTTAGAAATGCATTTGTAAATTGATTAAAATAAATGCATATATCTTATACCTACGGAATAAAAAAGAGGTTCCTAACTGATTGTTTCAGAATAGTTTTGGGCTTTTGGTTTTAGAGATTCAGGAAAACTCATAAATATTAATCAATGTGTATTAGAACAAAGCAATGTTATTATGATCCAATCTCAAAAGGAGGCAATGGCCTCCAAAGAGATTAATAAAAGTATCCTCTTTAGGAGTTTTACTTATATAATTTAGTTTTGAAATGGTGAAGCTAATATTTCCATTAAATTAAGGACTGTCACGGTATTTGAACTGTCATTATAGAATATGATGAAATGTATTTATTTAAGGATATTGTGCTCTGAAGACAAATACTCCATACCTTTATAATTACTCTTACTTGAGTATATTTTCCAAAACAGAGGTAACAAAATACAAATAAAGGAAGTATATTTAGGTTAAATAATGTTCTTTTCTGTGCTGGGTGCCTACAAACAATCAAAGCTTATTATTCTTTGATATAATACACATATATAAAATATATGTATTTGTGTAACATATGTATATATATTTTCCTTGTATCTAGATGTCTCCCCAGAGCTCATGCATTCATAGGTGAAGATTTTCAGGAGGCGCTGGAACAAAAGTACGGTTTAAAGTGTGTGATAGGTAAATTGCTCCCCTGATTGGCTTAGCATAGTTGTAAGTGTTGATAGTGGGAAGACCTACCCTGTGTATGTTTGGCACCAACTGATAGGCTTGGTTTTTGGAATATAAAAAGCAAAAGGGAAAGGAAAGCTGACTGCTTGCTGCTTGCTCCTGCGTTCGCCATGAACTGGATCTCCTTTCCCATGTCCACCTGCCCCACTCTGCCTTGGAGTCAGCTAACTATAAACTGAAACCTCTATGAACTGTGAACCAGAATAAACCTTTCCTCCTTTAGCTGGTGGGTGTCTAGGAATTTACCCTAAAAAAGAGAAAAATGACTAGTACAGTACACAATATATACATATATATCCAACCAAGAAAATTTAAAAGTGGCACAAATTGTTAGAAATAAATACTATTTAAATTAATAAAAAATATAGCATAATTTGTTTTAATTCTGGGAAAAAGTCAGATTGCAATGAGCATTGCCAGCCACCAGTGGTAATTTGACTTAGCTCTACCGCAAATATTAATGAAAGATACAGAAGTATCTGAGGGTACACACTCACAGATGAATGTCTAAATAAAGTGTGATATTTAGAACAAATTAATATTCTTCTAACTTGAAATCCAGTCTTTTGAATCAAGTTGAAAAAATTGGAGATACTATGCAAGTAAAGGCTCCAGATACAGAAAAATATCATGTCATTCTACTTCCTTGCCACTGTGATTATTGATAATCTATAGTGGTCTAAGTCACAGAGCGGTAAGTATATATAGTGGTTGCCAAGTATTCATAGAGTACAAAATTATACTTTATGCCAGTTATATTTCAGTAAAACCGGGATAGAAAAGAGTGAATGAGTGAGTGAGTGAGTGAGTGAGTGCAGAGAAAGAGAGAGAGATCTGAAGAGTTTTGAAGGAAATATTACTTAAGGAGCTTCTATAAACACTGGTGTGCTGAACAAGTTACACTAACTAGGAGTTGATGAGTAAAATGCAAAACACAGGGCAAAGATGATAGAATACACATAACAAAGTTGGAAAAAAACACATTTCTCAAGTTGATGTGCAACCCAAATGAAGATCCAAAGATCCTTCATGATATCACTGTCGATATTTATTTTCAATCCAGTGCTTCAACACACAGCTTTGACGGGCACATTTTTCAAAGAATTGGGTTTTTTTTTTCTCAATAGAAATTTATTTAATTGAATACAAATTATACTAAACTCTCTTGGCATTAAAAATTTTGAAATTTTACTAATGATGATATAGATGCCATTAACACCTAATCAGATCAGTTTTTAAAAAATTGCTATTTTATTATTTTAATTATTCTATTAAATTTCTATTTGGAAAATAATAAAGATTTTCACAATACACATCCTTCAAATTGTATTAGATTTTCAAGGACATTGGGAATATTCACTAAACGCAGACAACAGCAGTTAATCTATTTTAGCTTTACAAAATTTTAATATTATATTTTCAATGCAGCAGTGTGTTGTGGCCCTGGATTAAAGCACTTTTGAAACCCACAAAAGCACCTTCTTTTATGAAGTTATATGGTACTAATAAACATTGGGAAGTATTTGTGCCTGGATGTCAAGTACTGAGAAATGATACTGTGCCCTCGAATATGTTCTTAATATTAGTTGACTGATAAAGTCACTGCAGTTGGCATTTATTGCCATGAACTACAGTACTTCATTTTATCATTCAGCCTATATCACAATGTTCCAACAGCTACAATCTATTAACTTTCACCCAAATAGCTAAAATGTCCTTAGGTGCCTCTGAAGGTTCTCTGGCAAGTTTGGAGATTTCATAATCTCAGCCAAGCTCAAAAGTGGCTTTTGGATTGCTATTAAATTAATTGAGAGATGAAGAGAAATATTTTTTCCACAAAAAAATGAGGTCTTATGTGTTACAGTATTTGAAAGACTTAGGTATATAATTCAATAAACATAAAATTTGATACTCTATTCAATTGTCCTTTCAGATGACCAGAGAGTAATATGCTCATTGAAATGAAAGACAAAAGATGAAGGGATGACTGAAGTATGTTATGTACATGTACAAAGCTGCCACAATGAAACTCATTAATCTGTATAACAAATACACACTAATAAAACTGTAGGAAAAAAGCACACAGAGAAATTCAGTGTCCATTCCTTTTGCTTCCTTTTCCTCTCCCAATTCCCAAGTATTAACTGTGTATGTTTAGGAAATTTGCTAAATCTATGAAATATTTATGTACACATACAGATAAATTTATTATCTACATTGATTTGCAGTTTGCCTATTTTAAAGAACATTATGTACTTTTTCTTTTTAAAATGTTTTTAATTAGTGTTAATTTCCTACTATATTTTTTCTTTAATATCTGTATATATCAGAAGCATATATACATAATATATATACATGTACATACTACATATATCCACACTTTATTTAGTCATTCTCTTATTTATGATACTTAGAATATTTTTCGCTTCAAAGAACTCTACAGAAAATATTCTTCAGTACATGTTTTTCATGTTTTCAGTACATGTTTTCTTTCTATATTTTATCAAAAAGTGAGACTGTGGATTCTACTGGAATACATATTCCAAACTTAGATTCAGCAGATAATTCTGCAAACCTTTGCAGTGATGAGAATATTCATTTAAAATTGTATGTGATCGCTCATTTCGATCGTTATCACCAGTATTGGATGTTACTGTCTCTTGCTCATTTTCCAGTATTACCAGTGATAACTATCACTAATTAGGTTTTTTCTGATTAACAAAATGATAGAATACCATTTTATATGTGTATTTACATAGTGGATTAAACAGTTTCTTCTACCTTGTTTATCCTTTTCATAGTCTTTTCCATTACTAATTTGGTTTTCCACTATTAATTTGATTTTTCACTATTAATTTGTTTTTTCCACCATTACTTTAATTTTTCTACTATTCATTTGTTTTTTAAGTGCTTTTACTTATAAATTCATAATATCTACATGTATTTTAAAATAGCCTCATTTTTTCTTATGTTTTAGATTTTTCTCCTAATTACTTTTCATTTTTTCTTAATTCTTTTCCCTCTTGGACATTTTAAATTTCTAGTAACAAAATATATTATAACTTCTTATTCTCTTATCCCATTTTGCAGAATGTCTTTGCAATTTTTTAAATTTGGAATTTAATCTGTTTGGGGTATAATTTTACATAATTGTTTGAAATGGCATCTTGAATTTTGTTCTGAAATAGTCAATAATTGCTATTCAACTATAAGTTGCTGTTTTAATCTACATATTTGCAAAATTTTATACTCATGTCTGTAAATTAACTCCATCATGTTTATTATCCCCAAACAGCAGATTCATTAGGCACTATATATGTTACATTATTTATTTCTTTGCTTTCTAAGTTGAAGTCCTGAAAATATTTATGATTTATAAGTGAAGTTTGTGTGAGTTGTTAGCCATTTACCATTTGGTTTCAGGTACATTTTTATTACTCTTATTTGTGGCAGGAGTAGAAGCAAAATGTGATCCTAGATGTGCATGCATGTTTTTTATGGATTCATCTGCTTTTTCTTTCCTTTTGAACTGTCATGGATTCTGACAGTGTGAAGGGTTGTGCCCCATCAGTCTTTTATGAGAAAGTTCTGTTTGCTCTTTTCTTTGTAACACTGTAAATATCTCCTGGCTACAGTGGCACAGGTGACTTCTGATGAACCAGTTCAGGCATTCTGTGTGAATGCTATGAAGTCTAATGCTATGGGAATTTGATTCATTTCTCAGAAACTGGGGCTAAACCACTGTATATTCTTGCTTCTTTTTTTTTTAACTTTTTTCCATTTTCTTCAATTTTATATTTTTATTAGTAAACACACAGAATGGTCACACTCATTGTCTGGAATCAGTACATGTACATAATATCACAATTTTATTTTTTTCCCTTCCCTTCCTCCTCCTTTTTACAAAACAATTTTTGCCAATATTAGATTCATTTATTTATAAGGCTTTATCAAGTTAATTATCATAGATACAGATTAACAGACTAACAAGCAGAAAAGTATATAAAACATGTAAGACAATTATACTATAATTGTCTTTCATTTTTAGAATTAACATTGAATGTTGAGAAATATATTTTAATGGGCATTTTGCTAGTCATTACCTGCTTCATTGGCAGTAATACCTAGGAGTACATCAGTCTTGTTCACTGTTATGAAAACAAATACCTAAAAAAAGGAAGGGAAGAAAATGAATAATATATTAATGGTCACACTGAGAACCACTAAATTATTCCCTTTCTGTAACAATCATTTCATAATGTATGCTATTTTCCTTCAAACCCTTGTCCTATTTTTATGTGACTTTTTAAGTCAATTCTGAATTTTCTCTTTTTAAATGTAAATAATTTTTATTTGAATAAAATTTTGGCCTGAAGTCTATTTTTCTAGGTAGGTAGTCAATTACTGGGGACATTAACTGTCTGTCAGAATATATGGAAGAAGATTGACAGATATAAACAAGAATTTATTGACTGTCCACAATGGGTGAGATTCTATACTGTGTGCTCAGAGGGGTTCAGTTAATATTTGTAGGATACAGCGGTTAAATTCTGTTAGCATTTATATGTAAAAATAACTTAAAGCAACTTTCTAACAATCATATCAAACATAGATAAGCCCTGTATTTTAGATAGCAAGGTATTTGTCTTGCTATGCATGGAAAAAAAGTTGCTGTCCTCAGAGGTATGGCCATGCTTACTGAGAACACATTTCAGGCATTAACATAACAATAAATTCATTATTGTATGGTATAACTGCATCAATTACTTTATATCTCTTAATTCCTTTGATATTCTTGTGAAGAAGAAATAATATCTTTTTGAAAGCATTACAGAAAATGAATTAACCTGCCAATGCATAACAAAAAAGTCTAAATTTAAAATCTGGATATTTAATATTCAGTCAACCTCAATATTAAGAACTTCAATAAAAGTAAATTTTCATGTCATAGAGTAGTTATATATATTTGGAATATACTGTTTGAAAGAAATGTATTAATCCAAAAGGAGAGGAAGTGAAAGAATTTTTGTAGCACACGAGACTTTTAAATGCTAGCTATTTTGAACTCTTCTCTGTAAGACATTATTTTTATATTTTGTTCAATTTTGTTTTCCAAGATATATATTCAGAAGACAAGGGATAAAATTTCTTTGATAGTATAAAAGAATGCATTAATAGATTTATGTAAGAAAATGGTTTAATTGATATATTTTCTTTTGGGAAGTATTTTGGTTACTTTTCTTGTTGCTCAGAAAAAATACCAGACATCTCAAAGTTAAAGAGGAAAGTGTTTTTTAGCTCATAGCTTGTAGAGGTTTTAGTCTATAACCAGCTGCTTCATGGCAGAGGGGCAACTGTTCACGGTGGTGGGAGACAGCTAAAGCAGAGAGAAAAAGAGAGAGACAGAGAGGAAAGAGAGCAACAGAGAAGGAGAGAAGGGGAGAGAGTGGGAGACAGGGGAGAGGGAGAAAGGGAGAGAAAGGGAAAGAGAAGGAGGGAGAGCATGTAAACCTCTTTTTTGTCCCTTATATTATATGCAGCCTACCTACCTTAAAGTGAGTGCATTACTCACACCCTAATCCTAGCATCGAACTACGACTCAATCAGGAACTCTAGATTTAGCCATTTCCAAAAAACACCCACTTCCCAGACCATATGAGGGTTGGGAGGGGGGTATCCAGACACAAACCATACAAAAGTGATGGGACCCCTACACAGTGCAAGAAGAAAAAAATAAAAAACACATTCCCTTTTAGAGGGGAGGCAAAGTGAAACAACCTACATGACTAACAGCAGACAGTGAGGAGAAAACACATGGGACTCAGGAAACTGCTCCACTCACCCCTTTTAATTTGAACATCCTGAAGTATTCTTAAACTGTGTGCTGTAATTACCCTGAAGCAAGGAGCCTATTAGCCAAGCAAGTGCAGGCTCTCTGGGTGGGCAGAGAATGCCTCTGCCCTATAAAACAGGACCACTGCCCCATATTCAGCCAGTTCTGTGTTCACCACTCTCCAGAGCGATTTTGAACTGGTTTTGCAATAAATTTACTTCCACTTTGCAGCAATGGATCTTCTTGGGGTATGTACTATGACTTCTGGCCCATTTCCTCTTTTTATGTGTGACTGAGGCAAACCCGGGAAAATTTGCTGCTGGGCTGATCATCCCAGACCTACCGGATCCCACGTTTTCATCGCAATGTACATTAACATATTTAAGAGAAAATAGATCCAATAAACTATATCTATGATCAAAAGGAAAAGACTTACCAACATAGGTTCTTTGAATTATTTTAGTTGATTAAGGAAATCAACCAAACATACAAATAAGTACATCTGCAGTAGAATCATTTTTAAGATCCAGTCTGTGCAGTTTGAACCACATGGAGCCCAAGCTGGCCTTAAACTCAGGGTGATTTTCCCCGGCTGAGTGTCCCAGTTACTGGGATTACAGAAATTTGCCAGCATGCCCAGCCATGCAGTGGAAATATATTTGTAGGAGATAGTGCAGATATATTTGTAATTGTATTAGGAACAGAATAATATTCAGTTTCCATATCTCCATTTAATTTTATATGTCACAGAAGAAGGTTGTAGACTTTGTCCAATGTCAAGGCTAGGAATATTAATACGTGATATAATACTATCAAAAATGAAATTAGCAACATTTATAAATAAGAGAAAAATCTGAATCTAGAAATAACCAGAAGTAAAATAGTTTACAGTAAAATTCTTTACCATAAAATTGATATTTAAGTAACAAAACAATTATAATCTTAATAAAATGAGAAACTAAAATTTTTTAAGAGGCCACATAACAAATTCAACAAGAGTCCAGCTTAGTAGTAGATAAGACTTTTATGAAGAAAATTATGATTATACTAAATACATAAAATAATTTCTAAATAAACAGCATATTCATTAATGACATTGTTCATAATTATGAAGATTCCAACTGTTCAATAATTAACCTTTAATTTCATAAGATTCCATTCATAACATCAACAGCATTCTGACTTTAAGCGTAATATTAATGCGGAGTTAAACTGTTAATGCACAAGTGTCAAGAATGGCCAAGGAAATATTAAAGAAGGTGGTAAGAATTACTTTACAAAAGGAGGGTGTTAAAGTAATGAAAGAGATATCTTTAGAAAAATATGCTAATAACATAGTGTATTCTCATGAGAGAAGAAAAAGACTGCTTCCTTTTTATCTACAGATGAGTGGAGAAATTTTATACAGACTATCAGCGAGTTGAATACATCTTCCCTATGGTTTGGAAATTATAGGACCTGGCATATTATTTTCACCTGTGAAAAGCAAAGAAGTGAGGTTGTCCTTGGAAAGGCTTCCGGCTGACTCCAGCACACACTGTGATGCACTGTGGGTAATGGAAGAAGGCAGAGAGAGTGACTCTTCAATCTTCAGAGGCAATGGGATTTCAACGGGAGAGCTTATTGAGTTCTCTAGAACCCAGAAATGAAGAAGGGAGTGTTTCAGTCACTTTTATCATTGCTAAGAAAAAATAATCCTGACACCTAAAGTCAAAGGAGGAAAGTTTTATTTGGCTCACTGTTTGTAGGGCTTTCAGTACATAATTGGCTGGGTCTAAGGTAGGGTGTCATGGTGATGGGACATCAAAGAGAAGAAACTGTTCATGGCAAGTGGAGGACAGCAAAGCAAGCAAGGACCACCAGCAACAATGTTAGCTTCTTTTTACCCCTTTCATATTCATCCTATGCTTCTTCTGGTCTTACAGAAAGTGCCAAACCAAGAGGACTAATTTAGTAATCACACACCCTTAATCCCAGCATCACACATTCTAGATCCATCTACCTCTAAAAAATCCTCACATATGACTGCATGAGGTTTCACAGGGATGATTAGATGCAAACCATAACAGTGAGCACAAAATGACCTTTAAAACAAAGGCATCTTCTGTCCAAAGGGTACACACAGAAGCTACCAAAAGATTACCTCTAAAAATATAGATACAGGCACCAAAAAGCACAATCAGAAGGAGGAATTGATGTGTATCTGTGTTACCTAAGAGAATAAAGAACAAATTAAATATAGCACAATAGGGTCCTTTTGCTTTTAAAGCAATTTTCAAAAAGTTAAAACAGGGGTTTTGGTCCAGGAGGGCTCCCTCTGTGGTGATCCCCATGTGCTGCGATACACATGATAACTTAAGACTCCCTTTAGTGTCCCTGTAAACCTGCTTGCAATTTATTTCCAGGGTAGTGTGGGATCCAAAAGTTTTATAAATCTGTTTGATATTTTTCTTTTATCTTGAATTGTGGAAAGAGCAATTGGTTTCTAAAGGAAGATGAATAAACGTTCAGAGCTGTTTACACCAAAGAGCTCCAGAGACCAGTGAAGATCAGAAGCAAAGAACAGCATGTGGTAGAATCAGCGCATGGCATCCACAAGCTGACACTGAAAGTCAGTGGCCAGTAGTGGCAGAGATTAGCTCCCAGTAGATCAACCTGCAGTGTCCAGCAAAAGCTGGCATCCAACAGAGACACCCAAATGTGTCAGGGACTTGCAGCTAGGTATGTCAACTGCTGGCATTCAGTGCTACTAACTGTCATTTGGTGAGATCAAGACTGAAACCAGCCCGTACTTTGCCTATTCACTTCTCTATTGGCAGCATTTCTGTGACTCAGATTGGACTCCCTTTTATTTGAGTGTTCCAAGGAAGAAGACAGATAACTGCGGCAACATAGACCTTCCTTGTGGACGACAAACAGCTGCCTGTACCTTTGTGTTATGGCCTGAATCAAGATGCTCTATTCCAGTAAAAAGCCTTATGAGATCGTGGGTGGACTTTTCAGAGGTGGCTGGATCTAGAGTGCGTGATGCTGGGATTGATTCAGGATGCAATAATAAGATTAAGAGCACTAGGATTAAGGGTGTGAGTGTTACCTGCCCTAAGTGCCATTAGTCTGGATAAGATATAAAGGACAGAAAAAGGCCTGTTGCTTGTCTCTTGCTTACTTTTGCTGTCATCTGTATGCCTCTCTGCCATGCCACCTAGCCTTGGAGCCTGCCGATTATGGACTAAAATCTTTACAAACTGAGGCAAAATAAACTTTTCCTGCTTTAACTTTGAGTATTGGGTATTTTGTCCCAACAATGAGTAAAGTAAGACACTTTGCTTCAGCATCAACCGTGACTGGTAAGGTCCCTGTCCTTAAGATCTCCTTCACTATATGTTCCACTGCACCTTAGAGATTCTAACCGCCCTCTACCTTCTGATATCTGTTTTGCAACTGACCTCTGTTTCTGTCTCATAGGACAATTTCTTTTCTGTCTCTTGGTTGAAGAACCCTGGCATTTTAAAGAGCTCCCCAAGAGTTAAATTGAAATTGTGCTTTCTAGGGACTTGAACTACCTCTTCCATAAGAAGAGATTTCTGATGAACCTGGTGCTAAAATTTAGAAAAAAATAATAAATTTGTTTACCAGCATCCTGATTGTAGGAGCACACTAAACACTTGTGGTAGGATAGGTTGAGGTCACCAACATGGTTCATATATCAAGATATCCACTGGGAGGATGGAATGAGACCAACACCATTGTTTTGTCATGAAGGTTGACACCTACAGAAAAGTGAGTCGGGACTGCCTTTAGTTTGATCAAATGGAGTTAACTGAGTGGTAGAAAGGTTGTATCTCTTTTAGTGCTTGAGATATTAGTATAGACTTGGCGTGTGTGCCTCTAGATATTGGACTTTATTGGCCTGGTCCTTTGAGGGTACATTAAATCTTTGGCTAGTAAAGCAGATCTTCTGAATAGGGAATCTGAGATCTCCATGTGTTTAATCTCTGGACTATTTGTGATTTGACTTCAGTTTACATTTCTGCCTCCTTTTTCTTTATGTTGTGTGACTTCTTATTTTTATGATTCCTGATTTAAAATGTCTAGCATTATGATGCTTTTCCCTCAGTGAAATCTGGGTAATTGGTCATTCTGAATTTGCAGTTTAGAATGGTGCCTCTGAGGGAATTGACATACCCCTACCACAGGAAAACATTCCCTGTTTATAGGAGAACGGTAGACACTGCAGTGGGAAGGTTTTGAGGCCACTATCCTTGCTCATGTATCAAGACAGCCTTTGGGAAGATGAAGTAAGACCAGGAGCAATATTTTGTTGTTGAAGGTAGACATCCACAATCAGGCAGATGAGGGCTAGTTTAGCCCTTCAAATTGATTAACTGGAGTTAACTGAGTGCTAGACAGGTTGTACCTCTTTAGTGCTCAAGTTATGGTATTAGGCTTGGTGTGTGTGTTTCACGTTATTAGGCTGTTGCTGGATTGAGTTGTCGCTGTGAGAACAGATTTTCTAAATAAGCAGTCCAAGTTCCTCAGACTTCCCTGTGGTTGATTTTCACTATCATCTCCTACATATAGCTTTCATATCTGAAATTAATTTGTGATTTATTTTGGATTGTATACTTATCTGGAAAATATTGGTCTTGATAATTTTATTTTATTGACCATTGCTACAATCAAATCTGTGACTTATGTGATTTGTGTCCATCTTGTCAGTCTCAATTGAGACTGTTTTGTATGAAAAGCTCCAGTATTTTGATATTTTGATTTTTGGTATTCAGTGTCTATAATTCTCTTATTTCAGGTTGCATGTTCAGGTTTTGTACAGAAAGCCCCACTACCACCATGTATGGGGACCATGCAGAATATTCCAAAGGACTCACCACTAGCATGATTTTTGACTATTGGCACCAGTTTCACAAGGGTGACGTAAAGAAATACATGCTGATCTACTTTTGTAACATAACGACCTCAGTACAAATTTGGGATGTTATTATACTGGTTGAAGAATGAGCCTCTAGATTATAATACATTCTCCAGGTAGGCCTGTTCTGTAGAAGGGAAATGTAGTACCAAGATACCCCTTACATCCATTCCTTTAGGAAACTATCTGTGTGGCTGTGGTTTTCAAATTCCTAACTTCATCCCCCAAAAAGGCAGAGATCTTTCTGGCTCTGCCTTTAGCACAATCTGCCTCATTGATTGCATTAAGAATGAGATTATGGGCTGAAGATTTAGCTCAGTGACACAAGCATCTGCCTGGCAAGTGTGAGGTTGTGAGTTCAATCCCTGCTATAACAACAACAAAAAGAATGAGATTAGGAAACACACTTGCATCACACTTTACTCAAAGATATCTGTTTCCTGTACCAGAAATGTCAGGGTACATGTCCCTTCTTTGCAATAGACATGGCTCAGTGTAAAGAATGATTTGAAGGTTTTTCTGTGAATCCTGGTGTCATGGTTTATGTCAGTGGCTCCCAAGCCTCATGCAATTATGCGTTTGTGATTGGTTCATTGTCTAGTGCTCGTATTGGTGGTGTGAATGCTACACTCACCTAGGGGTGGAGCCAGGATGACATAAGAACATGTGTACATCTCTCTCTTGCAGGTTTCCGCCTTACTGTTTGCTGCTGCCATGAACTGCAGACCCTCCATGCCACCCTGCTTTGGAGCCAACTGAGTATGGACTGAAACCTCCGAGAACTAAAAGACATAAACCTTTCCTTCTTTCATTTGCATGTTGAGTATTTTGTCCCAGCAATGAGTAAAAAGTTACCAAGACACCTGGTAAATTTGGAGATAAATTTATTATGTTGAGTGCAACTTTTGTTCTTAGAGAAACATAATTGTAGTCCTGATAAGAATATTTTTTTTAAAAAGCCTGCTGACATTGCTGATGGGTTGGCAGCTTACACTCCAGTCCAAGATTTCCAGAGGCTTGGTGAGGAAGCCACTTGGTGAGGAGGCCCCCAAAACGGACACTGAGATTTCTATCCATAAGGCTAGAATGGAGCATTTGTACTTGGTATTTCAGAAGTAATGAGGTGGTGCCTAGTTAAGTCTCCCAATTGTGTTAAGGTGAAAGAGGTAACAGGAAAAGGAGGAGAATTCTTCCATATTTTCAGTTGCTTGTCAGAAGCCTTCTAAAAGTATGCTAATACTGACCCAGGTTTAGGGGGACAAAGAGGTTTCATAGTCATGCATTTTATAAATTGTCTGCCCTAAATAATAGAAGTTATGAAAACCTAAGGCAGGACTTGAAACTGAATGGTCAGCCTTGGTGGAAGAGGCCTTCAAGTTCTATTGTATGTCCCCCCAAATAAGACTGAATCTGCAATTAATTTTTGAACCAAAAGATGTGATAAAGCTTATTTTAAAGGGATGTCTTATTTTTTCATATACAACAATGTACATTTATTCATATATAAAATGTGGTATTTATTCAAACACAGTCACATCATCCTTTGAAATACTGTCATAACTCTACACTCTGAATTCTGACCTTACTAACTTGTGACTTCATTTGTCTGTGAATCTTTGGCCCCAGTCTCTCATGCCCAGTCATAGATCTCTCCTTAATTGAGCATTTATTGCTCATGTAGTTTTCTCATAATGTATTGGCAACACAACTGTCAGTGATTTTATTCCATGAATTCTTCACCCAAGTCATGGCTTCTTGCAAGCTAGGCTTTGCAAAATTTTCATTAAATCAAGTACTTATTGAGGATTTAAAAGACAAGAGTTACTGCACGAATAGTGATGGATAAGTGTGATAGTCAACACAAAAGTGACAAAAAACTGCAGACACCAACATTCGGAAAACATTTCTTTATTTTGCACAAATGCACTAAGTATATCTATTACAACACATGACATTGTTGAGTTATGAAGTTTCATGTTAGATATGACCATGTCTAGTCATTATCAAATGTGCATATTATTTATATGTTGTAGCTTTACTCCTATTGGTCATTCAGTAGTAAGTCTCCAGTTCATCTGTTTACATAAGTGTTTACTTCTCATTCAAAAGTGCCCACGTGAGTTTTTACAAATAATTATAATTTATATTATCATTAATTTTAAGTACAAATATCAATAATATTATTTATATATTATATATTATGTTATGTATTTAACTACATATTATTATTATTTTCTAACAACATATAATCTTCTGCAATGGGGGTACTAACTGTGTTGATCTGGCTAACAATCTTCACTGCAATAGGGATTTGGGGGTAGGAATTATATTAAAACCATCTTGAAAAATCATTGTGTTATTTTCTGATTAATATTTATTTTGGAGAAATATGGTACAATAACCAGGACCAATTAGAAGAGGAAATGAAAGATAAGAGGCTAGAGAAAAGCATATAGCTTTTGTCTCATCTAATTCAACTGCCATCTCTGGATAACTCACAAACTCTTAAAACTTGCTCAGCAAGTTTTTGGTAGAAACCAGTGTGCATTTTGTCTAATAGAGGGTAATAATCTATTTGACACCTGCAATCAAACAGACTCTCCTAAATGAAGATTGGATAATTTACCTTAGGAAATGCACATATCTTTGAGGCCCTACTAACATTAGAAGACGTAATCATCACCCTACAGTAGCCTTGGATAACCATTGTCTTGACAGGTAAAGAAAAATATTGGTTTTTCTTTTGGACACCAAAACATTTGTTGCAAAAGTTATTGCTAGGGATGTCTTGTTTAACATATATATCATGTAGGTCACCAAGGACTGTAACCTTTTCTTTGAGCCTCATTACCTAATTTTACTTGATTTTAGCCAAAAGGCTGAGAAGTGATCATTACCTAATTTCTACCAAGCATGTGAGTAGAAAATGTACACAGAAGTACATAAATACCTTTTTTGGGGAATTATTTTGCTATATCTAGATGCTTGGGTTCTTCTAATATGGAAAACATTTTGTTGTTACCCTTTGTCATTGTAAGACATATCTGTAACAGTAGGAGTCCTTACTGGGAAAACTAGGAGGTGTCCCTTGGCTGGAACCCTATTTTTCCTGCTACATGCAGGCAGTGCAAATAGAATGACTTGATTGTCTAAGACACTGGGTACAACTAGCCCCTGTGAGTACCACATTGTGTTTGGAAGTGCAGATCCCTTACTAGGGTCAAGATAGAATAAAGACAAAAGGATATCTGTGGATGATGAGAGATCAATTGGTGCACTAGTAGGCTCTTGTCTGAGTAGCTATGATACGGGGGAAGACTGTGGTATGCTGTGGTGAGAAAGCTATAGGAAGGCATGGATTCAGGAAAGGAAATGCATGAGATGGAAAGAAAGTTGGATATATAAGAATATATTTGAGCAAGAAAAAATTTTGAATGGTGAAATTTTACCAGAATGATTGTTTCTTAGAGTTTTCTATAGATGAATCATAGGAAAGGAAAGTTTGATAGTGAAGTTGACTATATAGTTTTCACTAAAGAAAAAAGGCCACAGAGAAAGCTAGTTATTGGCCATGGTGTTGGACCAAGCTCTGGAGCAGTGTCTCCAATACTCTGGTCAAAAGAACATGGTAGTTCAGACTCAAGTTATTTCAAGGATATTTATTGAACTTGTGTCGATTCTCTTCTATAGGGAAGCTCTGTCAGATCAATCTACAGTCCCTCTCTATTCACCTGGGATGTGTATTTCTTAGAAATGGTCTTGTGAGAGGCTGTAGTAGACTTGCTACATTCCATTCTTCCATTTATACAGTTACTGGATGGTTACACTGGGGGTGGTTCTGGACACTGGGGCAGTATTAAAGCAGTAGCATTGGGTTGGTGCAGTGTGTTACTCTCCCCAGCATTTGATAACTACTAAATTATTTGGATTTCTGCCATATTCTTCAATGAGGTGTTGGGAAGGAAGACAACAGCACTTTGGAGGAAAGATTATGGCACTGCTTGAGCATAATGAGTGTCCCAGTGCTGGAAATTCTGAGATTTGGATGGATGTACAAGCAGAACAGGAACAGGATGCAAGCCTGACCTGTAATTGTGCAAGGGCAAAGATGGTTTGCACTCTCAAGGAGCTCAATTTCTTTGGTTGTGCCAGATACAAACTTGGTGTGTGTGTGTGTGTGTGTGTGTGTGCTATAAAAAAGAATAGATCACTTTCATAACTAATGTTGAAATAATATCATTGGGTGAGGATTTTCCATGAGTTAAACCTACTACTTTGCTTTATGTGGGATCATAAGGTATAGGTTCACAGAATCTAGCATTATGATTCCTGCTATCAAGGAAAGGATAAGATTCTCTTCCGCTACCATCAATCAAGACTTGAAATAAAGGCCTACTCCAAATTACAGTTGCTGCTCTTGGTGAAGGATGGCACCCGGGCATGAATATTATACATTGCTCCAATTTACACCTATTGATCTGCTGGTCACAGTTACCCCCTCATGAATTCTGGGTTGTCTCCAAAGGCCATTTCTATAGGTCCATAGGCATAGAGGGAGCCAAATACTCTGAACTTCAGACTCATCCTGGTCTCCCTTTGTCAGTTTGATGCCAAAAAGGTTTCAAAGTCATAGAATAAGTGACAGTTCCAAATTAGGAAAGTTTGGTTTTTGAGATGTTTACACTCTAGACCTGATGCTGCTATTCATATACAAGGAGGTATCTAGACTGAATTTGTTTCAAAAATCAGACAAGATTGGACAGTTCAGGGTGGTGTGCTTTTAGAGGCTTCTTTAAGATTGAATTTCTACTCCATCAGAACACGGTCAGGCTAGAGAAGATAGTGGTATAAGACTGGGAAAAGCAGACACTTGACACTGCAGAGTAAAGCCGTGATGACATCAGGTGAAAAGAAGCTCTACTAGTATCCTTTAGGACCAACTTCCAAACATATTTCTTTAAATTGTTGGAAATCTGGCATGTCCCATACCCACATTAAAGTAATGGCAATACAGGGCTTCCAACCAGTGTCCTGAGAGGATGAGCCGGGGCTCTGCATATCACTGGCACAGTCTGAGAGAGATTTCTATTCCTCTGGTAGGCAGGGTCAACTGCTTCAGATCAGCTTTGATGCAGTTATAGAAAAAGGATCTTCCCCCTTCACCTTCTCTTAAGATTCAGGAAGATCAAGTCCCTCATGCAGGAAATGATACAGTTGAGAAGTGCCTGACTCTCTCATTCTTCCTCTGTGAAATAGAGAGGCTTGGCCACTGGCCAGTGCACCCATTCCCTGCACTTCCCTTTGCTCTGCCTTGCACCTCAATGAACGGAGAGACTTTCTTTTAGTGTAGTTTCTGGCAATCTATTGGTGTTCTCTCTCGCTAACAAACTGAGAATCCCTACTCCAATAGGAGCATGGCAGGTGGGATATGGGATGCTCCTCCCCTACACTTGCTACTTCAGATGATGCTTGTATTTTGAAAGAATGAAGAGGGCAGTAAGGAATGCCTAAAATCTGAAAGGAAGGGCTCTATGCCCCTTATTTGAATAGTCAGTATTCGAAGTATGCTTTCAGCTCTCACCCTGAAACAGTGCTGTACCTGCTATGTAAGCAGCATTTGCCAGACACTTCTTGGGTTTTAGTCTATAAAGGCTCCCTCCTGAGTATTGGCTTTCCTGTGCTATAGGACAGGCTGTGTCAAAATAAAGACTTGCTTTGGCGTTCATGCAAACAGAAAAAGATAAAACACATGATTCAAGCAAACACTAAAGGAACATGTGTCAAAGAGAAAACAGAGAAGAAAACAGTAAGAGTTCAACAAAAATTTAAGTACACAAGGTTTGTACACAATTTAATGAAGAAAAACATTAAAATAAAATTGTTTGGCTACTTATAAAACTGGAGTATTTCCTGAAGAATAACAAACCATTATGTCCAAATAATGTTTTCTAACAGAGAAAAAATATCTGCATTTCTCATGGACAATATATACTAATTAGCATATAACTTCATTAAGTATGGGACTTAGTTAACAACACAGAGTCAAAATATATCCCTCTATCTAAATTGTAAATGCCCCTGCTCATTAATGCCCCCACTTGATCTTAACATGGCATGCTGCTGCCTTCAGCCTCATTTCCAAACTTTGAAAACTTTTCTGAAATAGCTTTGTTATCAACTCTGGTCACCCCGTCCACTAGGATGGTGCACTTTCATTCCATGGGGCACATTTTCAATGCGAAAACTGAACCTAGGTGGAAGAAAGAGAGAAAAATTACTTTTGGTAATACTCAAGGAGTTTTTATAACTTCTGCACTAAACATTACAATAAAAAGTTTGATTTTGGGACTAACAAAAGCCTGAAGTTAGTTTTAAAATTCTGTCAAACCAGAGAGTGAAAGGTTAATGGAAGGAAAAGTAGGGCTGTTTCATGATTGCATCTGAGTTTAGCTCATGTCATATAAATTATATCTCTAATGGTAAAAATCGGAAATATGGCAAAAAATAGAATTATAGGATATAAAGCCAGACATGATGGCATATGCCTGTAATTGCAGAAATTGGGAGGCTGAGGCAGGAGGATTGCTGCAAGTTTGAGGCCAGCCTGAGCTACATAGTGAATTAAAGACCAACCTGTACTACAAAGTGAAATGATGTCAGAAAAAAAAAAAGAATTTCTGGATACATGTTTGTATGATTATGTGACAAAAAACATTGCCCGAGGAAATAATTACAAATTTAGTGTGCTATCCTGGCAGAGAATGTATTATTAAAGAAAAAAGGACAAATCCAAATAAAATCTGGAGTTCAATAAATAGTGCTGTATCTATGTTAGTTTCTTGAGTTTGAAAAATGTTCTATGGTATTGTAAGATATTAATGTCTAGAAAAAATTATAAAAAGATCATGGAAACTACATGAATTATTTTAACTTTCCTATAGGACAAAAATTATTGCAAAATATAAATTTATTAAAATATTAATTCATTAAGTACATAAGTGAAGACAATCACAAAGTATGTCTTTGAGTGAAATTTATAGATACAGATATAGATATATATATATATGCATATCTTTCACTTTTCTTAATGTGCTTTAACCCACTAACACATCCAGCCCAGCCACTGATAATTAGGTTTAGAAAAGTATCAGAATATTGCATCCACAATTGCTATGTATATAAAGAAAATATGCTATATTTTTTTATAATTACTCATTGATATATTTTGCTTGTAGGTATTTGGTTATAATGGTAAAAAATATTGATAACATGTTTAAGACACTAATCACTACCACTGGCATCTTTATGTTTCGGGGATCAACATGTGTTGGTCCATTTGATTCTTGTAGCAGCCATCCAAGTAAGTAGAGCTAAGCAGGAGATATTCAGAGACATGAAAGTGTATGATTACTTATGGTCATATTTTGAATAGAACTCAGTTTTTTAAATATTTTATGAGTATAAATAACTATGATCTATTAAAACATCAATAAATTAGCAAAATTAAAATTTTGGAGTGGTTCTTAAATGATGCTTAAAAGGCTGCTCTATATGCCAATATGCTCAAAATTATCTTCAGTGAATCTCTTATCCCTGGTACAAAAAAAAAAAGACAGAATTAATGAAACTGTATCAAGCCTCATAATCTCACCTGTTCTTTGAACTATGCCTGTTGTTAATTATTATCATCCTCCTCATAGAATGTAATTTTTCAGCTTTTATTTCATTGCTTACTTGATACATCTGATATACTGTAATGGTTATATTAAAAGTAAACCTATGAAACTATCTATAGTACAGTCTGGTTTACATCCATTCACACACCAATTTATAAGAACTCAATGACATTTATCTAGTGTGTATTTTATGACTTCCTTCTAGAGATGACTTAGGAAGCAAAACACAATATAGTCTTTTAGTTTCCTTCATAGTATATTCAAATAAGTCTCACCAAGTGGATCATCCTTGAGGCTAAACTCAAAATTCCTTTCCATTGTTCCCGCAACATGACTAATAGATTTTTTTAGACAGTATAATATCAACTGTCCCAGAAACTATTTTGTTTCAAGAAAGGATACTGTAGGGCTGGAGATTTAGCTCAGCGGCATAAGTGTCTGACTAGGAAGCATAGGGTCATGAGTTTGATCCCCTGTACCAACAAAACAAAACAAAACAAAGAAAGGATATTGTTCCTACGTTCAGAAGTTTTATCTAATTATTATGTTTTCAGATTATTTTTTTAAACTTTTTCCAAATACAGATATTATACTTTTTTCTATTTTTTATTCCATTAATGCAAATAAAATAGAATAAAAACATATTCAGTAGTCTTTCAACTTTTCCTATAGTGTGCATAATAATATAAAAAAGTAACAAGGTAATGTTGTTGACTACTTGAGAAACAAAGTCAGAGGAATCACAAGATAAGTGTTTCTAGTAAATGAAATTTCAAGACAAAACTAATGACCTCCAACATGAAAATCCAATTGTTTGAAATCCTTGGATAGGTGATGATGCTAAGTGAAAAGCTAATAAAATATTTTCACATTCATTTGTGTTTACAACTCTAAACATAGAGCAATCTTGCATTAAGAAAAAATCATGTAAATCATTGGTTGAGTTGTCCTGTGGAACTGGTAAATCAGGACTCACTAGGAAGAACTCCTTTGCCTTGAATCCTTTCTTGGAAACATACCAGAGGGAAGCAGCAATAGCAAGAGAAGCTTGATTTCTGTCTTCAACCTTTTAATCTCACCATGAACTTAATGTCCACTAACCACTGTCACTCAATACTCCTAAAATAATTTTCTTAGTTTTCTAACACTTAAAACTAATTTATTTCATGTATGTTATTCCACATATATTGTAGAGTCGTTTGTCTGGCTAGAGGAAGAAAACTCATGCAAACTCAGTGCTAAACTTTAGAAATATTTACAACATAAGCAAAGCTTTATTCTTTTTTGTTTTTATGCACTTATTTTGTGGGCCTTTCTTGAGTATCAGCTCTACAGGTAATGTAACAAATGTGTCATAAGCACAATATTAATAGAAAGCAGAAAGGTATTAAGGCAATGTCAATATTAGTACATAGGGAGTGAGTTAGTTGAGTTGGGTTGGGTTGAGACTAACTCCATCACTACATTACTCAAACAAGAATATAGACAAATGTGGATGGTTTGGGGATTTCTTTGAAAGAATAATTTTTGTTTGTAGAACAAGGATCAACTTGCTTCTTAGATTTAAAAAGTCATTTTTTTATAATTAGAGACATAAAATTAACACTGAGTGGAAAATACAACTTTAACAAAAAATGTTCTGGAAACTGGATTTGAGCAAAAAGCATATTACCTGATGGATCTAAATCTACCAATATCTTAATTATGTTTATGGTTTTTATTCACCCCTTATCAATGTAAAGCATTTCTGGTTTAGAAAAATGCAAGACTTCAGTAGCAAATGCAGTCAACCATTTTTTGTGGCTTCTAACCTTCTTACCTAGTGTTTTTATGCATTTCCATTCCCACAAGAGTAAATTCACTGTGTGCCCCAAGACACAGAAGGTCTCTCCTTATGTCTAAAGAGTGAGTGATAAAACCAAAACATCAGCAGTAACCAGGAACTCTGTGCTCTAAACTATTCCTTAATTCAATGGCATAATTGGCAAAAATTCATAAGATCACATTTTACTATTATATGATCCTGTACTGGTTTTTCTTTCTTTCCAAGCTACTTTTATATCCTAAAATAAAACTAATCCATTCCTTCATTGTATTATAAATTACACTAGTGGATTTGCTAAAATTAGTCTCCAATGTCATATTTATATCCCCAAAGTCATATCATTAACATGAAAGATAATTTTAAATCCTCTCTACATTACTTGTTGGAAAATTTACATGACCGTTAAGCATTTCTGGAGCCACTCTTTCCAATTTAAAATGTTTTGTGTAGTATTATGTTGTATAGATCATGGACCTAGCATAGCTCTTCATTAGTCTAAGTTAAATTCTAAAATCCCTTTAGGAATAAAATTCTTAATAAAATCTACAGATGTAATAAAATGTTATGAGAGGATCCAACACAAAGCATGTGAAGTAACCTATGCTAGTTATTTAATGGTAACTACTCCACTAATTCCCACATTCATTTTTTTTCTATTCCACAGAAGAATCATGAGTGTAGATGAATTCTTTCTTGATTTCAGTTTCATAATTTAAGCTTTCATATTTTCTCCATGTCTTTGTCACTTCACCATGTCAGGACTTCAGGGAATCAGGGAAAGTTTCAACCAGTGGATGATTTTTTTTTGGGGGGGTGGTTCTCATGGTAATAAATTCTCTAGTCACTTAGTTCACTGTTTTGAGAATTTTTCTATTTATGTACATCATTCTTAAGTTCATATAATAATTAGAAAATACTATATTTAACTGCAGAGAATGTCATATTCTAATTTAAATGAAGGAATATATAACATCATTGCATATCAAGGTAGTGAACTTGAGAAATATTTTGTTTTTAATTTGATCCTAGACTTAAAGTTTGGCACAGAGACAACTTCTTTGCCTCCTAACCTCCTACTTCAGGATGTCCTCTCCTTCTAACATAGATGTCCTCTTTCTTTGTGGCTAAAAATAAATAAATAAATGCTAAATAAAGTTGCTTTAATAAACATGTTACAGTAAATCGTATTACTTGGCATTTACATTATAAATCATTTACAATTGTTTTTTCTTGCTAATTGTAATAAAACCTAACTGTGGGAGTCTGTATAATTTTTAAAGTGATCCTTTGAAATAGTGCTGTAATTATGAAATAGATCTTAAAATTTTTTGCACCATACTGAAATAATGTGCCTTGCATTATTTTGACTCTTACAGCCAAAATTCTGGGTAGTTTTTAATCCCAAAACTATAGGTGTTTTAAATTCTATGCTGTGATGCTGATTTTCAAGTGTTAAACTCTGTTGTTTGTTTTCCTTTTATTATTTTTCCCTCAAATGATGTTTTATGAAAAATGTAAATACTTCCTACATTTTGAATTTTATCAAATGCCAATCTAGTTACCTAGTTTAATAGATTCATTTTTTGCATAATTAATTACATCATAATTAAGAATTACGATTTTTTATTATTACATTTTGGTACAATTTAGATGTACATAATGAATATAATTATCACTGAAATTTTGTAGCTGAAATTTTGATATATCTTGATTCTTATTTTTTTCCCAATCTTCTCTCATCCCTTCAACTCCTCTTCCCCTTCAAATACATAAAACTTTGTTTCCATTTCATCTTTCTTTTATCAGTTTTCCCTTCCTTTCTCACTTGCCCTTCTCTGTTAGTTCTTGTTTCTTTTGAACAATTTATTCCTATTTCACCATATCTGTTATACACTTTGGTCCTTATTTATACTTTCAGTTTCTCACAACAGAGAAACATTGTGAAATTTACACATATTTGTCTGATTTATTTCTCTTAAGAGTATGGATTTGAGGTGCATCCTTGTACCTGAAAATGCCTCAATATTGTCGTTCTTCATGCTGGCCATACTTCCAAAATTGTTATACAGATTTAACACAGTCCCAATCAAAATACCATTAGCATATCTCACAGAACTCAAGAAAACATTTCTAAAATTCATTTGAAACTAGAAGTGGCCTAGAATAGAAAAATCAATCTAAGACAACAAAAGTGACCCAGGAGGCATCACCATCCTTGGCTTGAAATTCTGCTACAAAGCTACTTAGATAAAAATAGCGTGGTACTGGGAAAAAAAAATACCAGACCTGATGATCAATGGAACAGATTAGAAAATGCAGAAACAACTCCAAACATACTCACCTACCATATCATTGACAAAAGTGCCAAACATTTACTGGAAGAAAGATAGCCTTTTTACTAAATGTGCTGGAAACACTGGCTTTCAGCATGTCACAGACTAAAGTGAGACCCATGTCTCTCATCTTGCATTAAACTAAAATTGTATTAAATCAAAGATCTAAATATTCAAATAGATACACTAAATCCAGTGTAAGAGACAATTGGTAGAACTCTTGAAGACATAGGTGTAGGTATAGATTTCATTAACCAAACCTTGATCACATGGGAAATACTACAAAGAATCAGCAACTGGTATCTCATCTTATTAAAAAGATTTTTCACAGCAAACGAACTTACCAATAAAGTGAAGAGGCAACTCACGGAGTGGGAAAAAGTTTAGCCAGTTGTCCCTCAGACAAAGGACTTATTTCTAGATCATGTAAAGAACTTTAAAAAAAAATCAGGCTCCCCTAATTTAAAGACCTAATACAAAAAATGGACTTCTGAGATGATTACAACTTATCAGATAAAGAAATGCAAATGAAAAACCAATATATGAAAAATCATTCAACATCATTGTCTATTCAAGAGATGCAAATTAAATGAATGCTAAGGTTCCATCTCACATCAACCAAGGACAAATGCTGGCTGGGATGTGGGGAAAACAAACCTTTCTCCCCTGTTGCAACCATTGTGGAAATCACTGTGGAGAGTCCTCAAAAACTAGAATTAGAGGTCCCATGTATCCAGCTATTCATTTTCTGGGTATTTTCCCAGAAGAATTAAAAACATCATACTGTTACAGGCAGCTGAGTCAGTTAGAAATATTATAGGCAGTCAGACAGGGCTAGGCCCTTGAATAATCTGGCACAGAGGACCAGATATGTGATGACCTCGGAGGAGACACACACCTCTTGCTGTGGGCCAGATCTCAAAACAGAAGAAACACACCTCTTGCTGTGGGCCAGGCCTCAAAACAGAAGAAACACACCTCTTGCTGTGGGCCAGGCCTCAAAACAAAGGATCCAGCAAAGGCATCTACATTCTGAGGACTGATATTCTAATCAGTTCCCTCTCACCGTGGAGTCACTTCCCATTGCTCTAGGGAAAAGGTCACTGCTCCAAGAACGCTGGCTTCCTGCATGACTTGCTTTCCCATTTGTCCCTAATGTAATCAATTTTACCTGAACTATTGATCTTATTGGCTAACTACAGCTATGTCCCACCTTATGCCCATCTGCTTTGTGAGCTCCCAATCTTCCCCCACCTTGAATCCATGGTCTTACTCTATAAAAAATCCTTGGAGAAGATAGAGTCCTGGGCAACCTGCTCGGACCCCTTCTGTCTCTCTCCAGACAGAAGCTTTCTTTCTCAATAAATATATTCTACTCTTCACCTCTGTTGTTCCTAAAATTCATTCTTCAATTTTAGAGAACACGAACTTGCAGACATAGCAGGGCGGGCATTTCATTCACCTACATCAATACCACGGAAATACATGCATACTCATGTTTACATCAGCACAGTTTGTAATAGCTAAATCTTATAAGCACTGAAATTCCCATCAACCAAACATGGATAAAAAGATAACTTTGTTTTTCACAATGATTCCTTTTTTTGGAAATGCTTTCTCACTGCAAATACAAGTTAAGTAACTGGCTTCAATTTTGCTTAGTTTTTCCAGTACACTCACTTTAGTGCCACTACAATGACAAGAACATAAGGGTTGTAGTATTAATTCTTCTCTTGAGTGTGATTAAAAAGACTGTAAAGATTAGCTTTCTCTAGGTATTAACTGGTCAATAGCTTCAACAAACACTAAATGTGATCTTAATATAAATTACTTGCAACAATAGTAAAACAAGTGTTAGCAATTATAATAGTTGCCTTGGTTGTAGCGTTATATTGAATATTTAGTGAAGAATATCTTAGAAAATTTTGGTGTTATATGCAATATGCTATTTAAAGTTCACAACAACTTCATGGTGCATATTATTATTTACTTTTGGGTTAAAAACAATTATCTGCATTAGCTAGATATTATAGCAGTTATTCACCTCTATCTCTGTCAAATCTATATTTTACTCATTACAACATTGTGAAAATATAAAGTTCATTTTAGGTAATTTTATTACAATGTATTTCATGCTCTTGAGTATTAAGTTGCATGCAAATATTACTTATCATTGTAATACTTAATGAAATTCTACCCATTACAGTATAATGTATATTAGTAGTCTTATGTAATGTGATGGCTGAGCTTTGTCAACTTGATTCATTTAGGAGACACTTAGAGGAAATTTCTAGGTGCATCTGGTAGATGTGGAGGCTGATCTTGAGTTTATATCTGGTTCCTTACCACTTAAAAATAATGCTTTTCACTGGTTTGCTTTTTGGCTACAGTGAGTTGAGCACCTCTTCAAATCCATCCATTATGGTATTTCTGACTTAGGGCCAGAGGATTATAGATTGAGCACTCTGAAACTGTGAAACAAATTAAATTTCTTCTGCTTTACTTTTGGGTGCCAGGTATTCTTCTCAGTGATAGGAAAATAATATGAATATTGTGCACATAATCAATGAAATTTTTCAGTTTTTGCTTTTGTCAGTTTGGTCAAGGTCATTCAGTACAAATAAATGATTTTTCAACATAATTTGCAATTTCAAACAAAATTACATGTGTGTCCAAACTTCCTGACAGTACAAAATATTATTTTTAAAAAATTGTCTGGAAAATTTGTAGTTGGAGCATTCACAAAAAGTCTGTATTAGACACGATACCTTCTGTCTCCTCCTACTCTACTGCCTCACACTCTTTGCTTTCATGGGGAGACAGAATGGATTACATTAGAAAGATTCTTGTGCTCCAATATCTTCCAGTTGTTTTAATCCATAAATTCAAGGGCAAAATAGTGGAAAGAGAGAAGAGACTGAGGCTGGTGCAATCAGTTTTAATAAACTTAGTTTCTCCAGAACAGTTTTAGTTTCATATTAAGCAGAAAATACACAAAGTTCACATATAATTTCTGCTCTGCACAGCCATACCCTCCCCTACCATCAGCATTTCCCCGTCATGGTACATTTGTTATAATCAATGAGCCTACATTGATACAATATTACTCAGAGCACATAGTTTACATTAATTTTCAAACTTGTACCTTCCATATAGTTATGAAAAATCTATAATAGCTTTTTCACTATTGTAATATTATATAGAGTAGTTTCACTGTGTTTAAAATCTTTCACGCCCCATTTATTCAACCCTCCCTCCACTAACCATGGGAAACTATTGTTCATTTTATAGTCTCTGCAATTCTACCTTTTCCAGAATTTCCATATTTTTAGAATACCAGTTTATAGCTTTTGTATATGAACTTCTCATGTGATGGATGTAAGTATTCTCCATATCTCTTCATATTTTGAAAGTTCACTTCCTTTTATATTGGAAAAATTTGTTACCTGAAATTTATTTATCAGTTCAAATATTCATAGGCACATTGTTTTAATCATTTTGCCTTCGCTGGGACAAAATACCTGACATGGATGACTTTAAGGGAGAGAGGTTGGTTTAGTTCTGTTTCAGCCATTAATTTCTGACTCTGAAGCAGAAACATGATAGCAGAAGGGTATAAAAAAGAAAAAGTGCAGAACTTGTGGGACCCAAGAATCAGAAAGAGAAGGCAGGAGTCAGGAAGAAGAATACATTCTTAAAAAAATATATACTTATTATTTTTGGTCACATTACTAGTGAGTCACCTTCAACCAGGACCCACCTTGTAACAACAAATTCAGCTATTGAACTCATCAGTGGTTGAATTCACAGTTAAGTATAGCATCCCTGAGATCCATCCACACTCTATGCATGCAAGAGTTTGGAGCAAGATTCTATAACTATAGTATTCTGCCCAAGAGCCCAAAATGTTCATGTCTACCTCATAATGAAATATATATATTTCATTTCTAAGAATTGTCAAAATTTTAATAGTCCAAGAATTGCTGAAAAGTTCAAGTCCAAAGACTCCTCTGAGACTCAAGACAAAATTTTAGCCCTGAGCCCTTGTAAAAATCAAAAAGAAAGTTAAACAGTGTCAACATACAAAGGCGTAGAGTAAATAAGAGAATGAAAAAGAGTGGGGAAGCAAAACTGTAACCTGTGAGAGCAAACATTAGATCCTTTGACTCTGTCAAGCGCCCAGAGTATGTTTTGATGAAATGTGAGCAACAAAGGACTTGGGTGAATCCTCCCTTTGTCATTAGTGACTGCAGCCCATTTAGATTTTAAGGTGGCTTCACGAACTGCCTGAAGTTTTTATCAACAGATGATCCATATTCCTGATTTCCTGATAGCTCCAACTTCCTGAACTCTCCACTGCATTTCTGGCTTCACTCTCACAGTACCAACTCAGTAGCATTCTGCCTGAAATCTGAGTGGAAGGAGGAAGGCTTCAATACTTCCAAACCCCTGCATTCTGTGTGTCTATAAAAGTAACACAATGTAAATAGCTCTGAGGTCTGCCTCTGTACTGAGCAGCAGCCAAACCATCTTTGATCATGACTGTGGAGGCTCTGAGTACCAGGATGTCTGAACACTGTGAAAGTAATCCCAGGTAACCGATTGCCTAGGTGACTCTCCTCCACGAGTGCACCCAGGAACTGTCATCTCAAATGAAAGCTTTACAGTTTTGTTCTCTTAAACCCGTGAAGGGTGGTTCTTGCCAAATCTGAAGAGTTTTCAAGTCATATTGTCCTCATGTAAAATGTTAGCCTTCTTTCTACTGCTAATCTCTTCAGCAGCCATGCTCTCCCCGTGGCTCTGCATTTATAGACACTTTATTTCTTGCAACCGTAACATTTTTTTCTCTCTTTTTTTGCTCTAATATTTGTCCTTGATTTTCACTATAAATCTGGTTTAAGCCATTTAAGAGTATTCATGATATATTCTGTACTTTTAGCTGCTTTGAAGTTTCCTTCACCAGATTAATCTACCATCCTGAATCTGTCTCCTATAAAACCTCAGGTGAATGTTTTGACTATTTTTCTGCAGAGTGTAACACAAAAGACCCCTAGTCCAACTGCCAATGCAGTCCTTTGACCCAAATGAAACCTTCTTAGCCTAGTCTTGACTGTCTGCATATCCATTAACATTCTGGCATTCGGAGCTCTGATCATCAAGCTCAGCTGAGAATGTTCTACAGCTTATCTACTGGCATCTCCAAACCTCCCCAAAGTCCTTCCACAAACAAGTTTCAAGGGATTCTGAAACACATGGTTAGATATCACCATACTTGTTACCAATAGTCATTTGGAGAACTATTTTATGTCCAAATTTTATCAGTTGGTAAACTGAGTCTTTGCCAATCAGGAAAGCAAAATTAAATAAAAAACTGGGTCTAAATTGAAAATTTGTGCTTGTATTTATTCTAGTTCTTTCTGTAAAAAATAAGTATTCAATGCCATGTAGTACTGATGTAAATTTCAGACTACAGTATTTAGAGGCAAAATCTTGATTTCTGAGTGCCTAGAACATCTCTCTTCCTTCCCATTCCTCTACTTTCCAGCTCTTTATTCTGCAGCTGAGCAGGATATTTATAGCTCTCTGGAATCCTCCTCTTTATCCTGCCTGTGTGGCCATCAAGAGACACTTGTTGAACTCACGCCTTCTACCTTCACTCTCACAAGATGTTGTACCATCACATAATCTTTATTTCAAAATGCATTCTCAGGCAGTAGATTAACAAGTTAGTTCCATAGCCTGTTGATGGAAGACATTAGATAAACAGTGTATCAGGTGTTTCAGCAGGGTCAACCCATCCAAGAGAGGGTGAAGAAGGGAAAGGTGCACACACTTAACTGATAGTAAAATAATAATATTGATACATTTCTGAAAATAAGTTTATGAATGAATATTGAAGGCTGTAAAGAAATATAAAGATATAATTAAAAATTACAACACCAGACCTATGCAGATCAATAAAAGGCAGGTTAAAAATGTTTATGGAGAATCAGACAAGACTCTTGTCTTTGGAGTCTTTCACACATTAAATTTTTTTTCTCGATGGATATTTGGACTTCTTTCACATCTTATTTCCTACTTAGACTCCAATATAGCCATGAACTAGACAAACAAATATAGCATTCTGATACTCCAAGCAAATTTATGCGGAAAAAAAGAGGTAGAAACATAATGACTTTGCTCAGTCTGTGCAGAGAAATTAGGACATTTATTGCTGTTCCCTCAAATTTAGCTCTCTAATGACTACATTGTACTTTTAAATAAACAAATAGAAAACATGGGAAGCACAATTATTTATGTTTTCCAGTAATGCTTATAAAGAAAATTCACAAAATTCATTAGAAAGAGTAAATGAGAATTAATGATATCCTGTACTACAGAAAAACTAGCACTAATAAAGAAATGGAGACTCAAAGTCAACAGGTTATATATAATTAGTAATTGCCACATGTAATCAGGAAAGGAAACCCTAATGAGTAAACAGAATACAATAAAGCGACACACAATTAAATCAAATAGTAGGCTTGCAAATGAGGGATAGTTAAGTCTTTATTTTTGGAACAAATTGTTGAGCCATGCATTTATTTTGTCTCATGCAGTGCAGGACTATATTATTACCCTTGGCCAAAGGAGAGACGTAATCTGCATTCTGAGATCATAGTACTGGTCTTTCAGTGCTTCCTAGTTTCTATGCAGACATTGCCTAATATTAACTCATGAAAATGGGGTCAATTTGACTTATGACATTCCCTCAGAAATTTTACTTTAGCCTGACAGCTGGCTGCAGCATGCTTCATGTTGGGAGAGCTAAAAATAAGTTTACTTCAAATAATCACAAATGTGGATCACAGTAAATGAGGTAATTTCTAATGTAAAGATTTATTACCTCTGACACCTAAGTAGATCACCATGTAAGTAAGAAGATGCTTTTGCTAGAACTCAGCTATTAAACACCATACTATTCCATTTCTATTTAAAGGTCTAAAGAGTGTCTTATTTTCAGAAAACATAAAAGAAAGCATTTGATTTTTAAAATAATGAATAATTTTCAAAATAATGCTTATGTTTCACGTTGTCCTCAAATAAGGATCTCCATTAAGTTCAAAGTTCTTGTTTCACTGACTTGCCCTAATAGAAAAAAAAATAGAAATAGCTCCTTAATGATGAAAAATATTCTTGATCTGATTGCATCTCTGATTCCTTATACTCTCCACATAATGCTAGAATCATATATATGATATGTATTCACTGATATTCTAACTCACTTGCAAAAATTTGGGTTAATTTCTTTCAGTCTAGAGTCTCTCTAGATTGCTCTTTAATATTTGCCCAATGAAAAATGAACAGTGTGCCTGTTTCATGTTGATGGTTATAAACCAATCTAACAATATTAAATCTCACAAGTCTTTTCACTATATTTCATGGGCCATATAGTAATGAAATTAGAGCCACTATAACATATGAACTGGTTCCTAGTTAACACTAACAAGAAAAAAAATTAGTATAAATGTATAGAACAAGAACTTCTCAATTGTTGAATAGTGTAGCACTTTCAATGGAATAAAAAATGTTTGTGTCCTTTGTATCTGTAATAACATATTTTGAGAGTCCATTTAGAATGACCTCCATTGACAGATGGATTTATTGGTTTTTAAACTCACTAGTTTATTGGCTTTGGAAAGAAAAGGATGGTAATATGGCATTGTTACTTGAGAGCAATAAAGGTATAATAGAATTTCCAAGAATATTACCAAATATTTAATTAAAACACCTCTAGATATGGTGGTATCAAGCACATGATACATAAAGTTTATTGTAAATTGCTCTAACAATGACACATTTGTGGTAATAGCTTTAAGAGCAAGGTTTATGAGATTATGGATAAAATTCAATTCTTTGAAGAATTAAATGCATATGCAAAAATACTGGGTCTGGTGAAGACAGTTTATAATGTAGTAAAGTAGGACAGTTAATGAGAGAAACATGAGATGAAGAAAAAGATATCAGCATGCCAAGGTCATGCAGCTACCAAAAATCATAATGAGGAATATTAATGTTTATAAAGACAAATATATATTGACAAATCATAAGTAAGAATTAGCAAGATTAGATTTTTCTAGGTGCCCTGTAAAGAATTTTATGGAAGGTAACAAAAATGAAACACAGAACAGTGATAGAGATGTTATCAGAGTTGAGGAAGCCTGGTTAACAATCTAAAGCTAATTGATAGCAGCATAATTTGTCTCCTGGGAAGTGAAATAGAAGATGAAGGAAACAAATAATGAGTACTGGTTCAGCAAATGGAAAAAGTGCTGGTTTCATTTGCTGCAGTGAGAAACACATGAATAAAGGCACAGATTTTTGGAGGGAAGGCAAAATGCTTTTGCACAAACTAATTTCGAGATATCAGTAAGACACTGAAAAACAAATAGAAAGTAAGCAATTGAAAATGTGGGTCAGTACATTTGGAACTCTTAAAATACAGGCAACTGAAATGCTTTGAGAATAAAGTAGTTAACCTAGAGAGTATTGAGAGAAAAGAAAAGTGAAAAGTTAAAGCTGCTTACACAAGATAAAAAGAAACAACAGAACTAAAAAAATGAGTGTTTCAACATGAGCCATAGAAAAGATGGATAAACACAATATTTAAATAAGTAATCAGAATAACACACTATGGGTAGTTTTCAAATGCTTATTAGTGTAAGAATTATATAATCTTTTATGGTTTAGACCTACAATGATCCAGTCCGATGTGTTCAGGTGTAGGGATCCTAGAAAGTGAATGGATCCTATGTTTTTTGGTTAAAGTACTAAGGAATTCATAGTTGAATGCTGAGTGTGCTGTGAGACGGTAGATCCTGCTGAAGGAAGTGAGTCCCTGTGGGCCAAGCCTGTGAAGCTTGGATCTCTCCCTTGGTTCCTAAAGGCCCTTGAATGTCTGGTTTTCCTTCACCATGCCCTTCCACCTTCCACCTTCTGCCTTGGAGCCAGGAAACTATGGGTTGATCCATAGGAAATCATAAGCCAAATAAACCTCTCCTTTAAACTGCAGGTGTCAGGCATTTTGTCCCAGAGATGTGAAGGCTCACTGATACACAATCTTCGTTGTGATTTCACAATACACGTCTAAGCATGTAATTTCGGACTGTGTAACACAGTAGTAGTGCATCAAAACCAGTTAACAGGTTAAGAGCAGGCTGCACAGTTGAGGCAGAACAGTGGTAAATTACATGACACTGGTGTCGGTGACAACTGAAATCAAAGAGTACACTCAAGACATATGTAGGGCTCATATCTGCAATGTCTTGCAACAAGTGAGACAACAAACATGGCTCTGTTAATATGATTCCTTAAAGAAATATTTTACAAAAACACAGAGAAACAAGCAGAGAAAGCTGTGCTTTGGTTTGTTTTGATTTATAAAACAGACTGTAGAGGACGTGTCTAAGCAACATTCTTTTGAAGATGTCCATAAAATGTTTAAAAATAAAGGTCTGGAAGAAAGTTATGGTAACTTTGTGTAAAAACTATAGAAAAAGAATGAAAAAAAACCCATATCATTCTCTAAAGTATTTCCATGGGTTCATATTTTATTCTTAGTAAGAATGCTATTAATATATGGCACCTGAAAAATTATTAATTTAAAATTTTAGGAGAAATATATAATTTCTTAACCAAAGTTTAGGCAAAGTAGGTTTCCCATTCAGCTTTCTAATTTTTCTGTTAGCTAATATGTGCCCTAATTGCACTTGTAGTTCCACCATGTAATTTGTCAGTCTCATGCACACCCTGTGTGAATTTTGTCTGCTTAGCCTGCCTTTCCACGTTATCGACTTGTCAAACATCTACCGGTTTTTCATATGTTTGGCATTGGGTAGTTTTTTTTTCTACCTCGTGGATTAAATTTTGTGCTTTTCCTTTGTTTCTCCTTCCTACCCAGAATATACTTCCATCAAGTGGCCTGCTTTGTGTGGCCATCCATATATACTTACATATGCAAAGGCCATAAATTCATTGAAAGAAGCTTATATTAGCATTGATAGATGCAGTACGATGCCTAGAACATTATAGAGGAACAATAAATGTTTTGAAATTAATAACAATAAAGTAATTTGACTGATAATAACATAAGAAAATAACCAATCATTTACAGAAGCAAAGCATACACTGTTGATAAATTTGGCCAATACCAAACATCTGCAAAGATCTTTTCCCGAATGAAGTCAATTGGCTACAGGCACTGGATATGGATGTTCAATTTCATTTTTCTTAGAGTAAAGGGCACATTTCTATCTTTCACACAAATTGGTGCAATTACTGGAACCAGATAGAATTACACTGCTTGCTATTGTATGTGTTCATTTTCCTGGAGTATGGAATATACCTTCAGGGATTTATTAACAACTTTCTACAGTCAGACTATTTTAATATTCTGAATACCCTGGATGCTGAATGCTCAAGGTATAAGAAGAGTTTTCTTTGCAAAAGTTTTTCCATAGCACTCTTATAATTGTGTTAGGAATAATACAAAATTTAACTGATAAATGTTCATTGGTTTATTCTCCTTTATTCAAATCCTCTGAAGAATACACTGGCATTGTCTGAGTTGCCATTTAATTCTCATACTAGCACACTGGGATACTACGGTAAGTAGTGAAGTTGGTAGAAACGACTGAGTTGTAGAGGTATAGAAGGGATTTATATATTTTGGGGGGGATATAACTGGAAGAAAGGCAGAAAAGGAGAACAGGTATTAGAGAGGGTAATGAGAAATAGCTTGTGAATATAGATAGAATGAAGGCGAAGTTGCACAGTTCGAGAGAATTATTAAGAGACTTTAGTTTATAAGATTCAGTGTATGCAGTGATGACAAAAAGGACAAAAACATTACTGAAAAAACCAACGCCTTCCTTTTCTTGGCAGCACGCTCAGAACACACATTTCAGTAATGTTTCTTATGTGGTTACGACCAACACGGAACAAAACGCTCTCCCCAAATCTTGGAGTATTGTAGGAGAATTTTACAAAGGACCATTACTTGCCAACAAGTGGTCTTTCCTTCTTTTCTTCCCATCCTTTCTCTTTACCTCTCTCCCTCCTTTTTTCTGTGTCTTTCCTTCCTTCCTAAATGAATGAATATGCACATTATTGTTAGAACAGAATCTGACATAGAACAGGAATCTAAAGCATAGTATATATTATTATGAGTTTAAACAAAATACAAAGCATATTTTCCAATCCTGATTAAATTAAAATACAGTAGACACACAGTTTGATTTTTAAAAATCTTTGCCTATAATTCACACCAAAAAATATCATGATAAATCCTAAAATAAACTACTTACCTCTATTAAAGATTTTATATTTTTAACCTATAACATTTTACAAAATATATAAATTGAAATTCATAGATTATATAATTGAATATTATATGTAACAGAGGTAGAAATATATATTATTTTAGTGAGTATTCACATACATCTCTGCAAATAGTAACTAAAACAACTTTTTCCTTTTTTACCAAACAGTGTAAAAGAAAGTTTCATATATTGAAAATTGGTCAATCTCTCTGACAAATTAAATACAAGTTTTCAAACTGAAGCCTTCTTAATGATTAATATTAACTGCTAATCATGTGGCTCGCTTATCTTTTCTGTCTGTTCTTTACTTTACTTTGACTTATGCTTTTCTAGTAACTCAAGAACATCCTTCACAAAGTCTCCTGTAATGAGATTAATTTTTTTCTCCTTCAAGTTCATCTATTTTATGGACTGTATTTCATGTATAATTAAACAAAACAACATGTATACATGTAAATAAAATGGTATTGTCTCATATAAAAAAATTAAATTTCTCCAGTAAATTTTTTTTACTTTACAGACTGCAAATAATTAAATGTCTAGCCCATGGTAGGCACTTAAATGAAAATTTTAGGACTTATCTGAAACTTATTCCATCTTTCAACTTCAAAGTTTAATTAGTTAAATAAGCCCAGTCACTTCTGCTTCACCCATATCTGTCAAAGCAGATTCTTCATCTTCACTGCTTTAGCCATTGTGTTATATTTTTATGCCACCATTTCTCATAAGGGCTATTTCTAGGTATCTAATTGAACTCAATCTCTTTGTAGTCTATTATGCAGTCCACAGGAATGGTAGCACTATCTCTAAATTATAAATCTGCTCATAGTTATCCTATCATACATTAGTAAAGTATGTTTCTTTTAATGATAATTTCTAACATTAAAAACTCCCTTTTCACACAAAAAATAGCACAGGTAGGCTTTTCTACTTCTGGGCAATCTAATGACTCATATCTTTTCTATATCGTGTTCTACTATTCATTAGCCTGCTTCTCCTTTCTTGTCACCATGTCTTTGTTCTTGACATGAGAAAAGGATAAAATGAGATTGAAGCTTAAAATGCTCTCTTTTAAGGCTTATAATATGCACACATATCTTCTCTGTGCCTCTAAGTAAACAGAATTTATTTACACCTAATCCAGTTTAGATAATATAGTTTGTAGCTGATGGAAATTTCATTTTGATAAGATAAATTCACCCACAGCTAATGCTATGAAATATGAGTATTCATCTTGTCAAACATAAGCCATAGCATCCCAGACCTTTACCTATTCCAGGCAGATATACCAATGTATTATCCCATTTTCACAGCCAGCGCATTGACCATCCAAGAGTTCTGAATGAATAGTAGCCCACTCTATCAAATGTGGCTTCTTAGAATATGACAGTTATATATACATTAATGCATGGATCTGTTTGATTTCTATCGGTTCAATTTATAATGATGGTGCAGGAGCATCTTAATGACATTAAGTCCTTTATTAGAAAACTAGAATAAAGAACATATCATATGGATTTAACTGAAAGTATTTATAAAAATTTTTAGGCAAAATATTGTGAAGAATTATTCCCCGGTAACTACAAAGTCCATCTGTCACCTTAGTTCTTCCAGGGAATAACTTTCTTTGTTTTAAATTCACATTCCTGTGTTTTTAACTTTAGAAATATTTCTTTGCTTATTATTCTTTGTGATCATCTCCACATTTGGCACTAGAAAATCTGCCATACCAATGCTTGCCTTGTTTTATATTGCTACAAATTTGGTAACCTCAACTTTAACTTTTCTTTATTTTTATTACACATAACAATTGCACAGAATATTGCATTTCACTGTGATGATTTTGCACCTGCCTAAACCATATTTTGATTATATCCTTCCTTTCCTTGCAGTTCTTTACTTCCCCCTTTTTGCCTCCTTTCCCTTCCACTTTCATGTTGTCATCCTTTTGTGCATTCCACATGGCACAAAAATTGCCATCAATTGCATTTCTGAGTCTTATCTACTGCACATAACATGTTGATATTTACTTTAATCCTTTTTTCTACAAATGATGATTTTTTTCTTCTTTATGACTGGATATGTGATACATGAAAATATATTTTCTTTATCCATTCATATATCAAAGGTATCCTACAATTGTTCCATAACTTGATATTGTGAATAGTTCTGCAACAAATATGGGCACTAAGGTATCTCTGTAGTGTGCTGAATTTTATTCTTTCTCATATATTCTAAGTAGTGGCATAATTGGATCATACATGTTATTGTTTAGATCTAAAATGTCCCCCAAAAGTCTCATGTGTTCAGAAGTGAAGTTTTTGGAACACAATTGATCATGGAATCATGAAATTTATCAGCAGTTTGAAATATTAGCAACTTCATATCAGAATATTTTGTTAGCCCACAGCCTTGGTCAAGGTGTGGTCACCAATGGCCCGACCTAGAAGGATGTATCGTCTTCCCTTGTTCCTCTTTTCTCTCTCTGCTGCTGAACAGAAGGGGTTGAGTTGTTTTTAGTGACCTCATTATTCCACCATACAGCTTCTGCTTCACAGCCATCCAAACGTGGACTAAACTATACAAAACCAAAGCCGAATAAACTTCTCATCCTTTAAGTTACAAGTGATGGAAGTTAAGAAGTAGCTGTCATCTCAATATAACAGAACCCTCAAAATCTGAGCTCCTTATCAATTCTAGTAATAAGCTGCAGGCAGAGAAAAACCCCTAGAACAGTCTGTCTTTTTTCAAATAATCTAATTCTCTGAATTCATTTTTTCATGATATCTTTAAAAAGATATAGCACAAAAAAACAATAAACAAGGATATGCTAATCTTAGCCATTTATAGAGCTCTGCAGATATGTGTAACATACTGTATGAATATGATGTGTCTTCCAAATTGTCTGAAAAGGTTGTCTTGCTAATGCTTTCTGCACTGTTGCCAGGCTTGAAAGTACTAATCCTGTGTTATCTGTTTTTTCTCTCAGTTCCCATACCTAAGACAATGTCACCTATTTAGGATTTTGTCATCAAAACATCTCATTTCCAGTTATTTAATTTTATTCCACATGGTGCAAACTAAATTGCTGTCAACTAATACTGTTCTCAATATTAGCTGTTAAAGAATATAGGTGTTCCTGTCTTACCCACATTAATGGTATAAGGGTTGATGAATGGTCCAAAGAGTTGAACTGTTCATTCACATGAATAACTATGGAAAGAGATTCCTCATATCTTCTTTTGCTGCAATCTGTTTTTGGTCATGAGAGGATATAGTTCTCATCAACATGACTAATTCCAGCTCCTTATGTAAAGGAAAACATTGTTGTGCCTCAGGCAGAATAAAAGTAGAGAAGAGCATTTATTTTTCAAGGGCATGACTTGAAATTTGTCAAGTCTGATCCAGATTCCATGGTCTGGCATCGAATTTCATAGGTGTATCTGGATGTATAAAACAAAGAGGTATAATCTAATTTTTCATTCATTAGCCAAAACTGAAGGAGGAAAGGAGTTCTCTTATTAAAGCAGAGAAGATTAAGGATTGCTATCTAACAGACATTAGTAATATAGGCTAAAACCATAGTCCTTTTCATCCCATTAGTCCCTGACAAAGGTAACAGAATAAAATGCTAAGTGCATAGTACTGTATAGGCACATGTTCATAACTATTGCTTTTACATATAGGAATTTTTCTGTAAAGTGTGTATTAATAAATACCACATGTGTTCAGTACGTGTTTATATTCCTTGTGTGAGGTGGGCACATGCACAAACACATCTGAATTCCTTTTTTAACCCCCTTTTCCTCTCTTTCCCCCTCCCCTCCATCTCTTGATCCCCTCCTATTTGAGAAAGATCATCTCCCTATCTCCTGTTACCTTTTAGTTTGCTCATAATTTGTGCATTTTACTCATATGAGAAAACCATGAGATATCTAACCTTGCATGTCTGATTTATTTCACTTATCATTGTTTTATCAATGTACATTCATTTTCATACAAATGACTCTGAGTAGTACTCCACTGTGTGTAAATACATTTTCTCTGTCCATTCATCTGTCAATGGACACAGAGACCACTTCTAAGATTTAGCTATTATGAATTATGCTGTTATAAACAAGAGTCTTCATGTATCAAATAATAATATAGGAAGACATAAACTGTCATGTATTTCATTTATCAAGTTACATTACAAATACTTTGTCTTTTTCTTCTTATATAACAATAATAAAATGCAATGATAATAAGCAAATTAATCTTCTTTAAAATTCACAAAAATTTCTAAGTACAAAATGTCCATATGGATTATATTTGTTAATTAAAATGAAATTTTTCCATTGGAACTTTTAAATATAATGATGGAAAGTAAAACTGTGTTACGGTGATTCCTATGAAATCTATTTTTATGAGCCATTTATTAAAGCAATTTGCTACTGAAATCACCTTTCATCTCTGTCACACACATGATGAAATAAGCCTATTATTGTAATGTTGAGATGTAAGAGTCCTCACGGTAATCAGAATATTTAGCCTTGTATTCATAAAGTCAGCAGTTTTAATCCAGTCATGATGGCATAGTCCGTTTTACCACTTATTTGAGAGGCTGAAGCAAGAGGACCTCAAATTCAGGCCAACCTGGGCAATTTATTAAGACTGTTTCAAAATGAAATTATAAATAAGGCTGTGGATGCAGCTTATCAGTAGTGTTCCTGCCTACCATGTGCAAGGCCCTGGGTTCAGTCCATGATATGCTATAAACAAATTGCAATATATATATATATATATATATATATATATATATATATATATATATTAGTGCAATAAGAAAAGTATAAAATTTCTTTGTTTTGGATAAATGGGTCTCAATATATTGGATTTCATAACACTCCAATTTCAAGCAAAAAAAAAAAACTCTGAAATGTATATAGCATAGGTTTATTAATAAATAGCTGTTTGCTGTGAAAGAAGGGTTCCTTTTTATTAGAACTATTATAAATATCCCTCAAGGATGTAAAAAAATGTGGTAAAAATTTATTTTGTTTTAGACAACATAACTGGTATTCCTGATTTCATTGTTGTTCACATTTTTGAATTCCATTGCATTTTTCTCTTTCCCTGCATACATACAAGCATTCGCACAAACATACATACATACAAACACACACAAAGTGAAATATAACCTTGTTTATAGTTATTGGAATTAAGTGAAAACATTAGATTTTTATGTACAATTAACAGATGAAATGTATTACTTCATTTTGTTATTTTTGCAAGTTATTCAAAATAGGACAGCACGATAAATGTTTTTGGGGAATTAATACAATTACTTAAGTATTATATAATTATATGATACCTTATTTCAAATTATTTCATTAATAGATTTGACAAAGCAAGGCTTGCAAAAAGTAACAATCAACAACCACATTGAAGAAAAACAGCATTTGGCAAATTATGTTTTTGTTATTTGGGAACAGCATTCTGTATTTTCAAGGTATAGAGTGCATGGGCCTCTTTGCATTTGCCTAGATTTTGAGATTTTCTTTACAAATCATTCTGTCCATTACTTCTGACTCTTTAGAACAGAGAATGAAAAATAGTAGTTTTTTTTTTTATTTTTACATAAACCATTGTATATATTTTAAGTGCAAATTTGCACTCGAAATCTCGTAGTAGAAGAAGCATGCCTGGTTGTCCATTTCCCTATTGCATACACAAATTAATGCATTCCAGCCTTAGAATTCTAAGATTTTCAACTCTTTTTAAAAACCATTTCATTTGGATCTGGCTTTTATTTATTTATAATTTCAGTATCTTTACGATTATTCATTCATTATATTTTTATATCAGCTATTGAGTCATTATACACTCCCACATTATCCTCTGGACTTCATATAGTCTTCTTGATTGTTTTACCTCCTGATTGTTGATTGTTTTGGTCAAGCATAAGTTTCAATAACTTTACAAAAAAGAGTATGAGGTAAAGTTTTGAAATTTCAATTGTCTGTTTAGTCTTATTTTACTATTTTCCTTGATTTGTAATTTCTGTAGCTTCAAAAATTTCCAATTAAATCAAATGTCTTCATCCTTTAGAAGTCAATAGTCTATATTCAGAAATTCTTAATGTTATTGAGTTATCTCATAATAATTTAAATAATTTATTATGACTATTTTTTTCACTCTTGAACATTCCAAAATTTCCCCGTTGATTTGAAATTTTGAAATTATGTTAAAAGTAGCACTTGTTTTCCTGTCATGTATTTTAATGTTGTAGCCTGCTGCATTTGTATATGGGCATTTATGTCCTTGAGTTCTGATCAATGCTTTTATACCACTAACTTGGAAATTTGTACCACTTGCTAAACCTGCTTCAGTGTTTAAACATTTTTTCTGTTTTTTATTGTACTATTTGGGAAATCAAATTTAATATGCAGTCTTTCTTTATTAATTATAAAATACAGCTTTCATAATTTATTTGCTCAAATTATACTTATTTTTTATCTGTTTTTAGAGTAACTCATTTTTATTTTTCTGTCTTTGATCAATAAAATTTCTCTGATTGCTTTCTTAGTGTTTTTCAAGGTTTCCCCTATTTATTCCATTTATTTAGTTTTCATGAAAAAGCCGAGTGCTTTTTTATTTACTTATTATTATTTCACATTTAAGATCAAAAAAAGCAAATTGAAAACTACCCATAGTTTTGTCAAGTGCTGAGATAATTTGCGTTGCCTTTTTAAAAAATGAGTGTTCCTCTTCCCATACTAGTTTCCTTAAGCCATTCTCCTAAAGCAGTAGTGGCAAACCATTGGCGTGCTTGCCACAATGGGCTGTCTCAGTCACTGAAAGCTCTAAAATGTTCTCTGTCAAGGTCCTACAGCGTTTGCTATTCCACAGAGGGATCTTCTACTTGGTAGTAGCAGGGTTGTCGATATCAGTGGGGGAAAAGGAAGTGGAGAAGAAAAGAATCCCACCTGTCTGCTGGATTCATCCCTGAGGAAAGCTTGCTGAGGCCATGTGATCATTACACTGATTCTAAATCATTCTACTTCTGTCGCCTTCCTTTACCTCTGCTTCTAGAAGCCTCAAAAGTCTAGGAGTGCCAATGGTGAGGCATTTATCAGGTCACATTGGTGTTGTTTTGGACCAGTTTCCAGCACTACTCTACTGAAAATGATTTAATCTAGCCCTTTCTTTCCAGCACTTCTTTCTCCTTCACCCTTGTGTAGTTTTTCCTTCCGTTTCTGAGGCTTTCCAAATTTCTTTGAAATGAAAAATTTTGTTCTTGTCTGCTTTTTTCTCATGCCTCATTTTTTCAGTTTTGCTCTTCACTTACATTGAGGTTACGCATCACAGCCATGGAAGGTAGTTGTGTTTCGGTGTTATTATGCAATTTTGTCTTATTTTACTACTTGTAGATCATTTTTGACTCTAGGAAGAATATACAATATAAACAAGGAGCATTAAATTACTTGGAGGATGTATAACTAACAAAATATTGTTCACCTGCTCATACATTGTATTGTAGAATTAAAAGACATTAAAATCAACTTTCAATTCAAGATCTCTTTTCCTTCCTATAAGCAAACCAAAAACCACCTCATGGGTTTATTCTTTCATTCAGTGACTACTTTTTGACTATTTATTTGTGCCAGGCACTATGCTCTTGGATACAAAATCAAGGATGAATAAGACATCTTACTATTTGGTACAGACAATTAAAACCAGTAACTACTAGTGTAAAAGTAGGACTATGCTTTATGGGAGCTCATAAGAATATCTGTCTCCAAATCATATGTTCAGGCACCTGAATGTTGAGTAGGATTTAGCCAGATTAATTTCAGAAGAAACAAGGGTCATAGCAGGAGAGCAGGAAGAACTGGAGGAGAGAGATACCAAAACACAGACAAATGTTTAGTTTGACATGTAGGAAGCAGGATTTAGAGATGAGTAACAGAGAAACCTGAAAAGTTAGCAGAAATAAAATCTCAGTGCCTGAAATTAATGTGAAGAAATTTGGATAGTTATTAAGGGAAAGGAGTCACCCCACTGAGGTAAAACACATGAGACTGAGTGGAAGACAGTCTTAATATAGATAAGAGATGGTGAAAGATAACTGATATAATCTGAGCTAAATACATTGGAGTTCTCTAGCGGAATTGTAGCACTGAATGAACAGATTAACACTGTGATGTATAATTAAAAACTGGGTAAAATATGAATATTTTTATTTCCCTATTTTTACTTATTAGCATACTAAAAACCAATCAACTTTCTACTGAATATTGCATCACTGATTGATAAATCTGATCATCTGGTTTCAGGGGTCCATACTTAGTTCAATCCAATGTCTTTGATTATTGAAAGAACAGCTTTCATTGGAGCAATGATGAGACATCTGACCTTCATTTTCTAATGTTCACAATTTCTTATGCCTTGAGAGATGTTTCATGACCATCACTCTTCAGTGAAACCCATCAGCTATAAAACTATAAGTTAACAATATTTAATGATTTAGCTCATACAAATTACCCTATTCTTCAATATGTTATATGTAGGTTCATTATTTTATGGAAATAGCATTTCTTTTAGAAATAGGGAGTCAGCTGTGTTGGTGCATGCCTATAATCCCATTGCTTCAGGGGCTAAGGCAGGAAGATCACTGCAAGTTCAAAACCAGCCTGGGCTACTATGTAAGCTCAAGGGCAGCCTAAACTGCATAGTGAGACCTGTCTCAAAAAGACAAAAAAGAAGAAAAGAAATAATATTGGATCAAAAAAAGTATACAAAGCAGAGCTGGGCATGGTAACACACCTGTAATCCCAGCACATGGGAGGCTGAGTCAGGAGGTTCACGCAAGTTCAAACACAGCCTGGCTATATAGTGAATTCAAGGCCAGCCTTAAATAGCAGACATTGTCTCAATAAACAAAGTCTAAAGTAGAATATCTATGACAAAAAATAACATATAAATATACTTCATCACAAAATATAAAACATCTTGATAATGACAATATGAACTAACATGAATATTGTAAATTGAGTCTGTTAATAATCTCTACAAAAGAAATGAATCCATTTTGAAACTTTATATTTTGGAGGAGTGTATGTATCTATTTAGGTATCATTTCCTTCAACTATGTCATTCCCATGATGAAGAGTTACAGAGCAATACAGTGAGTCAGTAAGAAGAAGACTTGCTTTCATTTAGTGTCTGCCAGATACTCAAAGATAATCAGTGTACTATTTGAGAAAACAACAACAAAGTACACTTAATCCTGATATCAAATCCTTATTGGAGAAAAATGAGGTCTATTCTAGTCTAGACATAAGACTGATAAACACATAAGAATGAATATTTGTCCGAACGCAACAAAATTGGCAAGTGGCAAAAGCAGGGTTTGGAGTCATGGCTGACGGCTGTATTGTTCATGAGGTTTTCACCATCTCATTGTTGATCTCTCTCTCTCTCTCTCTCTATATATATATATATATATATATATTTGCCATACATACTCTCTCTCTCTCTCTCTCTCTCTCTCTCTCTCTCTCTCTATATATATATATATATATATATATATGCCATACATTTTAAGAAACCAAAGGTTCCAAAAACTGTATTAACAAGCTTTCATTTAGCTTTATGATTAATTAGAGTGCTTTACTTCAGTAGTATTTGCATATTCACTATCAATTTATTGAGTCCCTCATCAAAAGTACTAATTGAATAGATTAGCAGAGTACACTGCTCGGGCCTTAAGGAAACTCTGTTTCCGACTTGCAAAGTCAGTTGACAAAGTGCAACAAGAATAAAGTGCTATCATAAAAGAGTGTATTACTAAGAATCAATGACATTGCCATGTAGGAATATTTTCAGAGTTAAGAAAAGGGCAAGGTGACTGTGCCTAATCAGGCATTAGAAATTAGTTTTAGAAGCAGAAATTTTATAAAAATAAATAACCCTAACCTTTTACAGAAATTAGCCTGCTTAATGACTTTGAACTATTTTAACCTTTCATGGATGTGTCTTCAGAGTTTTGTTCATATTATCCATGAATTGAAGTCTCAGAAGGATTGGTATACTTTGGAGTTAAACTCAGCGAAAAATGTGTCTACTTCCACAAATTAGCTGGGACCTTCACTACAAGCACGCTCCAGGAAAAGCCACCCTTCCACAGCAGATTAGAAAATATAAAAAGAATGGAGTGCGGTACAACAAAACAGAGTCAGAGTGTACATAAATTTACACAGTCATGTTACAGTGTAAGTCATATGCATAAAATTTCAGCTTGTGAAACAATTGCATTCATTTCACTCTAATTTCATGATACCATGATAAACTCTTTTTCCTTGAGACCTCTCACATCCTTTTGTTCATCTGTAACTTGAAAAGTCAATCGAATATGAGGAATTGGATTTTTCAAATCAGATAATTCAAACACAAAACAATTTTGCAACAATTCAGATTTTCATGGAATAACCCAAATCAAAGCTAAGAAGAACAAATCTTTTTAAATGAAATAATAACAGAATGACTAAGAGGACCATTGGTTGAGATTATTTATCCTTTCATTTTTGTTTGCCAGTTTTTCTGGCTAAGTTTCTGGTTTTGTTTACTGATTTATCTGTTAATTATTATTATTAAAGTTTTGCAGTGATATATATATATATATTTATATATATATATATATATCACATCTCAGTTCTCAGTTCTTCCTCCCCTCCCTCCCCATTTCTTGCATTTTTTAATCCTCTTCCCATTAGAGAAGAATTTATGAATATGTTTTTGTTTGTCTTAATTTGAATTAGTGCCAGTATCTTAAAGGAAGTTGACCATTACTGTATTAAAGATCTGTTTTGTTTGAACTACACACAGAACCTCTTTAGTTAACACAAGGATAGGTTATGATTTAGTGTAGATTGTAAATTACCTACCACCTACTTCCTGTTATCTGTTATTTATTTTCCTTATTATGATATTTATAAGAAGGAAAACTGTGCAATGTTTAAGCTTGTATGTTTAATTTATTTCACATAACATTATGGTCTCAAAATGTACACATTTTTCTACAAATTATTCACATTTATCTTTTTATGATGGAGTAGTGCTCTGGTGTGTAAACATTTTCCCTTCACATGTGCATAGGCATGTAGACTGTTTCCAAGATTTAGTTACTAAGAACTTGCATGTATGAGTATGCATGTATCACTGTAATATGATGTCTTTAGCTATTTCAGAAAGTTATCTAGAAGGGGAATACCTGGGTCAAATAGAATTTCTAGAAAGTTTATTTTTTCAAAAGCCCTCCATACTGATTTCCCTAGTCATTATACCAGTTTACATTCCCACCAACAGGGTAGAAGGTTTCTTTTTTCTCTGAAGCCTGACAAGTTTGTTACTATTTCATTTCTCCATGATGGCCATTCTTTCTGGGGTAATATGGAATCTCAGTGTTATTTTAATTTGCATTTATCTAATGGCCAGCAATGTTAAGCATTCCTTCATGTATTAGTAGATATTTATACAACATTTCTTCAGTGGTGTGACTATTCATTTCAACTGCCCATTTTTTTCACTGGGTCTTTTATGTAGAGGAGGTTTAATTTTTTGAGTCCTTTATATATTATAAATATTAATATTCTGTGTGAAGAATAGCTGGCAAAATTTCGTTCCCATTCTCCAGGTTGGCTTTTCACTCTTCATGTTGTTGCTTCTATTTCTATTAGTGTATGTCTGAAGTATAAAATGAGTACAATCACAGTGAGAAGTTGGTGTATGTATATAACATGTTTTAATCCTTTTTTATTTGATTCTCCTCCCCTCTCCCATTTCTCCATCTCTTAATATTTCCTCTTTTGTAAAGTTTCTTTATGTTAAAAACTGTCTCACAGATTAGCAGCACTAAATAAATAAAATGAAGATTAAGTGGCATCAGAGATGAAAAAGTTTTTAAATCTTGTGAAGAAACTTTGCAAAAGGTGGCCAATTAAATTCTGCCAATAAAAGTTTTTCTAGATCTTTGGAAACAGATGGTGTAGGTCTGATTGACAACAGCCTATGTTGTGGACTTTGATGGGGATTTGGTGCAGTTTCGGGAGTTGAGTTAGGGAAAATTTTGAGCTTCTTGTGTGAATGAAAAAAGACACTGAAAATTTTTTATATTTATCTTGGAGTGGAGTAGTATTCTGTCAGAGAATCATGATAATTATAAGTTCTATTTGATATTTCAATTCAGGTTAGGCAGGACTGTAATACTGGAAAAGACAGCTTCATATATGCATTCTTTTAATCAATTTACTGACCATGTGAGATGAATCTTGTTCCTAAAATACTTCATTTCCAAGGAAAAAGCTCTAAAGCTTATAGTGGTCTTGTCACTGATGAATGATTAGATACCTACAAACAATTTTTAGTAAATATATTTGTGGGTTTTCATTCTTGAAAATATAGGTTGATGTTTATTTTTATCCCTGGTGTAAAGACCAGGCAACGAAATCATTCACTGATTCAATTTTTATGCTGCTAACACATATGCCAGTGACCACACAGCTTACATCCCACCTTTGCTTTTGGAAATGCATGGGAAGAGAGGCTCTTTTTATTACAGCATCCATCGGGGTCACAGAACAAATTGCCTTATTTGGATGCTAACTTTGAGAAACCAGTGTACATTGCTGGATCTGATCTTGCTCTGCCCATTCCCTGTGTGGGAACACTATTATTCCATTAATTGTTTGAAAGTGAAATGCTTTTCCTGAGAGCTCTTATTCCATGATTTAAGGGGTAGTACAAATCTCCACTGTGCTTGCTACCTGTGTGCTCATTTTGGCTAAAGACTAAACTGTTAAATTCAATATCTAATTTAATTCAGTTTCCAAAACACTCTCATGATTTGTCATATTATCAAACATTTTAGAAACAGGGAAAAAAGTTTTGGATGAGTACATAACTTTCCAAACCCCATTAGAGAATAAATGACTGAATTGGCTTGTAATCACACTTTAATCTTATCAAATATTACCATATTATCCCATGATTTCTTTTAATAATTACTATTGTATATTAATGATGGGTTTCACTCTGACATTTACATGTATTATTCTGTAATACATAATCATCAATTAAATGTTGGCCTAAACATTCTTACCTAATCAATATGAAGCCACCATGCAATACTAGCAATAAAATACTAAATATGTTATAATAATTTTCTGTTTGATACAATGAATTATTTTAGTAGTTATATTTTTTTAGTTCATCATTTTGAAAATGCATACTAATATTTATTACTAATATTTATTTTTGTTCCTGAGGTAAACACCAGGCAAGAACATGTCTGAGATGGCACAAACTTGATACATTTTCATTATTCTATTAAGTTTATATTTTAAGTTACAATCTCAGGAGATGTTTTAAAGGGATACAGATTTCGCTAAAGATGCCTTGTTTAAATGACAACATAAATTACATGTTTTTGTAGTGGAATGAATTGACAAGCTCTCATTCACATTTAATCAAAAATTAGTGAATTTTGTCTTTTTTATTGCATTTAAATGTTGCTTTTGCTAAACATAATGCTGGCACTTTGACATAAGCTTGGCTGAGGTATGAATATGTTTTTGTTTGTCTTAATTTGAATTAGTGCCAGTATCTTAAAGGAAGTTGCCCATTACTGTATTAAAGATCTGCTTTGTTTGAACTACAAACAGAACCTCTTCAGTCAACACAAGGATAGGTTATGATTTAGTGTAGGTTGTAAATTATCCTTATTAAATAAATGCTCTCATCTCACCAAACTATATATTTTGAAGAAACCATCTAATGTCAAAAGAATTTGCAAAATTACTTATTGGAACTTTGGAGTTTCTTACTGAGATTACGATGCAAATGATGAGATTGTTTCCCCAATTACCATATTAGTCAACACAAGATATTTTATTTTAGCATTTTTTATTTGCTCACTTTCTAGTATTTCATATAGATAGCTGTGAATTTATTTTTCCACTATCTTTTGTTTCTATTGGATTTATCTTAAATGCTATACTAATTTATCATTTCCTTTCTATATTTGTTTTCTTTGGGGCCCTTTTTCTTTCTTTTTTTGTTTCTAATAACACTTTCAACACATTTTCTACTAAGATAAATATTTTTTTTTTTTTTAGTACTGGGAATCGAACTTAGAACCTCATGCTTGCCAAGCAGGTCCTTGTGCTGCTGAGCTAAACCCCCAGCCCCACTAATATAAATCTTTATGGAACTTGTTATAAAATCTTATTCACAAAGTAAAAAAATCCAAGGAATAGAATTTTTTCCTATTATAGACATAGATATAAATATAGATTAGATATAGATATATAGATATAGATTTATGTGGTATTTGCTGTTGTCATTACTTTTCTAGCAAAGGCACGTGCTAATACTTCAATCTTTGCTGGCAAATTTTACCACTAATCCTAATGAAAGTTCTCGGCAACTCTTTTCTTTGAGATTTTTCCCCTATTTATTTCAAATACTACAAATCAGAAAAATAGTCTACTTTACATCAATTTTCAGGACTATTGAATTGTTTCTGAATATACTGTATTTAACTTTATTTTTGTAGTTCAAATTCAACATAATCAAGAACATTTGTTGAAATGTTTTCAAATGCACTCTAAAAGTGGATTTTCTAAAAGGCTTTCCTGACTAACAAAATCTTATTAATTGCATAATGAATATGGTTAATTACACAACTAAATATATTTTAGTGTTCTATCAAATCAATTTAGATAATTACATCTTATAGACAATATTATTAATAAGTAGCAAACATTGCATGATTTCTCTTTTAGCAATGATGACCTACTAAGCAGAAAATGCAAAATTTGACAGAATCTCCTACAAAGTCTACATCCAATGTGCATCATCCATTATGGCTTCCATAGAACAAAGATTCCAGAATTCATTATAAATTTCAAAAAGGCTATGTTATAAAATACCATAAAAAGTTAAAATTTGAAATAGTAAATATAATTAAAATGTTAGAAGTAGCAAAAGGGTCAAAATCATCTTGTTCAATTATTTTATTATGGTGAAAATAAGGCACTGACATTGACACAAATGAGAAAGTGGCTCATAATTTAATGCTCTGAAACCCTCGGTTAACGTTTGCATTCAAAGCTGTATTAAAAATATAAGTATCTTCATTTTTCCCATTTATTTAAAATTGATATTAAGTATTTTAAGTTATAAACTGGTAGGTGATTCATTAGATATCTTGTAGAGAACTGTAATTATTTATGAAATAATAGCAAATTATTAATGTTTTTTCAGAGTAATGATTTTGATGTATAGTTTACTGAATTATTTCAAGTTTTAAATTTCAAAATATATATTTCCTTTGAGATAATTCTTAATTTTTTAATATTTATATTATATATATTTGGATGAGTTTCTTTTTTCTGTATTCTTTTTCATACTTTCTTTCAAAAATTTTAGTAGCAGATACTTAGTTGTTGGCATAAACACAGGCAAGTAAGTCCTGAAATTTGCCTTGAAATGCTTGTTATCTTGGGATTTTCTGGAAATACACTTAGCAAAATTGAACTAACAGAATGGCTGGTAATAACAGATCAAATTTCCAACAGATAAATGCAGAAGAAAACTCAAACTAAATTCTAGTACAGATTCAGGAATATTTACCATTTCATTTACATGTATATTAGTATTTACTTGTATACCTATATATTTACTACTTTTAGTAGGATAAAATATGGAGACAGAAATGTTTATTGATTTATGGAATATATAGGCCAAGCCTCTTAAAATGTTCTCTTAATATTACATGCATTTAAATTCAAGTCATAAATTTCACTATAAACTGATTTTTTGCTTTAACACAATTATAAGTATATAAGTAGATATTTAATAACTTTTAAGTGTATCAGTAAGCCTAAGTATTGTATATATTTTCACATAAAATATACATATAGCATTAATCAAGTTGTCACAAATGCTGCACAATTGTCAATAAATTCATTTTTTATTTTATTGAAAAAAGGAAAATAGAATTTCATAACAAAATATTAGGATAATAATGAAGAAAGCACATTTTCATTTTCAAAGTAGTTCCTCATAGTACAAGAGAATCTTCCATTTCAATGAACTAAGAGACACTAATAGTACAGATAACCGGCATGTTTCTCCCTTTCCCATTTCTTCCTTTCCTTTTTCTCCCATCCTAGTTCCTTTTTCCTTTCAAACAATTTCTTCCCATTTCACAATATCTATTGTACAATTTAGGTCTTGTTTACTCTTTCAGTTTCTCACAACAGGGAGACAATATGATGTTTACACGAGTCTGGTTTATTTCACTGATGAGTATGGTTTCAGGTTGCATCCATTTACTTATAAAAATCTCAAGACTATCCTTTGTGGTGAGTAGTACTCCACTGCATAAAAATATCACATCTATTTAATTCATTTTTTAGTGGATGAGCATTTGGGTTATTTAAGGATTTAGCTATTACAAATAGTGCTGCTATAAACATGGCTGCACACATTGCTGTGTTTGACGTTTTTAATTCTTGTGAGAAGGTACAAAGGAGGGGAAGAGCTGAGTCAAATGGGACCTCTAGTCCTAGCTTCATGAAGAATCTCCGTGCTGATTTCCACAATGGCTGACAAGTTTGCACTCAGGCCATCAGCGAAGAAGGAATCCTTTCTCCTCACAACCACTCCAGTGTATGTTATTGGTTGATTTCTTGGTAATAGTCATTCTTTTTGAAGTGAGACTGAATTTCAGGGGTGTTTTAATTTGCGTCTTTCAAAGGACCAATGATGTTGAACATTTTTTTTCATACTTTTTTTTTTTGGCCTTTGTATTTCTTCATCTGAGAATTGTTTATTCATCCCAGATGCCTATTTCTGGATTTAGATTTTGATTTTGGTGGAGGAGTCTGAGTTTTTTACCTCTTTATAGTTAGATAGAAGTTCTTTGAGTTCTTTTTCCTATTCTGTGGGTTGTTTTTCACTCTATTGGTGATTTCTTTTGATGTGCCAAAGCTTCTTAATGATATTACAGTTGTTGATTCTTTGAAGCATTTCACATGCAATTTGCATTTTGTTCATGAACTCTCTGCCTACATCTTTATAAGACTTCTGCCTAATTTCTCTTACAACAGATTAGGCGTTTCTGTTTTAGTATTCAGATCTTTGGTTCGCTTTGATTTTAGTCTAGTGCATGATGATAGACATGGATATAATTTTAGTCTTGAGCATGTAGAGAGCCATTTTTTCAGCACCATTTATTAGAGACTATCTTTCATCCAGGAAACATATGTGGCTCCTTTTTCAAAGATAAGGTGGCTGAGTCTGTTTTCGGTTGTGTCTACATCTTCTAATCCACTGGTCCTGTGTCTTTTTGTTACTGTTATTGTTGTGGTTATTTATTTATTTATTTATTTATTTATTCTATCACAGTAGCTTTGTAGTAAAATTTCAAGTCAGGGATTGTAATGCCTCCTACCTTGCCTTTGCTGCCCAAGAATGCCTTTGGTCTTCCAGATCTCTGTTTCCAAGTGAACTTTACTAATGTTTTCAACAGTTTTGGAAGATATGCTAAAGTTATTTTCATTGGGATTGCAGTAAGTCTGTATAAAAGTATGGCCATTTTCAATATGTTTATTCTTCCTATCCAGAAGCAAGAGATATTTTCCATATTTTTATATCCTCTAAAATCTCCTTTTTCAGAGTACTGTAATTTTCAATAGATAGATAAATAGATATATAGACTGACAGATAGATTGAATCCTAAGTATTTCAATTTTTTTGGATGCTATTGTTAAAGTTGTGGTTTCCCTAGTTTCTCTCTCTGTGAGTTGTTTGTGTACAGGAATGCTATTGAATTTTGAGTGCTGACTTTGTATGCAACTATGCTTTTGAATTTATTAAAGGTACAAATCTTTTGATGGAATTTTTGGGGCCTTCTATGGAGAGTACCATGTCATCTGTGAACAATCACAATTTAATTTTTTTCCTTTCCTATTGATATTCCTTTCATTTCTCTCTCTTGCCTAGTTGCTGTGGCTAACATTTGAGAACTATATTGGATAGGAGTGGTAATAATGTGAATCCATGTTTTGTTCTTGATTGTAGAGTGAAAGCTTTTGTGTTTGTCCATTCAGTATGATGTTGGCCATTGGTTTATCATAAGTGGTTTTTATCAGATTAAGGTAAAGACCATCTGCTCCAATTTTCAGTTGGATTTTTATCAGAATGAGTATTGGAATTTATCAAAAGCTTTTTCTTCATCTATTGAGATCATATTAGATTTTTGTCTTTGACTCTGCTAATATGGTGCATTACACTTATTGACTCATGTATAATGAACAATCCCTGCATTCCTGGAATGAATCCTACTTGGTCATGTTATATAATTTTCTTGAAGATTTTATACATTCTGTTTGCTAGTATAGTATTGAGGATTTTGGCATCCCTGTTCATGAAGGAAATTGGCCTACAGTTCTCTGTTTTGGTTGGGTTTTTCTGGAGTTTTGGTATTGGTAATGCTTTCCTCCAAGAATGAATAGGTATTATTGCTTTGTTTTCTATTTCATTCAAGGATTTCAGAAGTACTGGCATTAAAACTTCTCTAAATTTCTTGTAGAATTCAACAGTGAATCCATCAGGATTCACTTCTTGTTGAAAAGTTTTTAATTGTGTTTTCAATTTTATTAACTGATACTGTTACTCACAAATTTTATGTGTTCTCAATTCAAATTTGATAATTCATATGTATCTAGGAATCTGTCCATTTCCATCATATGTGAGTAAAGATTTTCATATAGGTACTGATGATTTTATGAATTTTTATAGGGTCTGTAGTATTTTTACCCTTTGTATGCCTCATTGAAGGAGTTTGAATTTTTTCTTTCCTTTTTTTTTTGGTAAGGTTTGCTTGGGTTTTTCAATTTTATTTATTCTTTCAACAAAGCAAGTTTTTCATTAATTAATTTTTTATATTATTTTCTTAGTCTCAATGGCATAAGTTTCTGCTCTGATCTTTATAATTCACTTCCTCATATGGACTTTGGGCTTGACTTGCTCTTCTTTTTTCTAGAAGACTGAGGTATAACATTAGATTGTTTATTTTTGCTTGTTCTGTTTCTCTGATGTGAGAAATCACATCTATGTGCTTTTATTGTATCTCACACGTTCCAGTATATCTACATTTTTGTTTAATTGTAAATATTAATTTCTTCTTTACTTACATATATGACTCATTGTTAGGCAGGAGGGTGTTATTTAATGTCCAAATGTTTTAGGAGCTTTTACAGTTTCATTTGCCATTAATTTCCTATTTCATTGCATCATGGTCAGATAATATGCATGGGATAGTTTCAGTTCCTTTGTATTTACTTATGCATGTAATATGGGCTAATATATGGTTGGTTTTGGAGAATGTCCCATATGCAGCCGAGAAAAAAGTATATTTTGATGTTGTTGAGTGAAACACTATGTAAATGTCTACTAAATACATTTGTTCATGGTTTTGATTTAATTCTGTTATTTCTATGCTGCTTTTTGTCTAGTTGACCTAGTTCTTCGTGACAGTGGGGTATTACATTACCCTGTTGATATCCTGTCTTCATAGTCTGAAAGTCTGTCTTCAGTTTCATTTAAATAGTCTTGTCAGATTTCAGTTGCATTTTTAACTTCCTGGATCTGTTTGAATATGTTTTGTGCATTCTATTTTTTTCCTATACTGTTTATTCAAGGTTTCCATCATTTTCCTATGAACTCCTTTTTAAAAAATTTATGTCTACTCTAAATTCACCAAATAATTCTTTCATTGTGGTCATTCTTTTTTTCTGAGAGATTATTTCCGATCTGATTTCTTCTATAACCATGTGGATTTGTTTCTTTACTTTGTTATCTCTCATTTCAGATGTGTGTCTTTCATTTTCCTAATTCACTAAGTTTCCTGGACTTGTTCTATATGGACTGGAGTTCTGAGATTGCATTTTGCTTCTGTGTCTTGTCACTTGCTATTTCAAACATTTTTATTTTGTTTTCCATGTTGATCCTTTTAAGTTTTTGTGGTGGGTAACTGTATCACTGGTACCCAGGCCACTCTAGGCAAAGTCTGTTATTTACGGATATCTTTTGTATGTAGAAGTTTCCTGTGTTGTGTCTGTACCATGATCCTACACTCCAAATTAGATCGGGGTGGGATGTTGATGTCTGTGTGGATCAGTTGTCAGCCTCCTGGCGCTGTACTATGGTGAGGTTCTTATGGCAGACCTTCCTCAGAGAGGAGAACGATGGATTACTATACATACGACATCATAGTGAAGGTAGTATACCTGAAAAATTGTGTTAACTACTAATTTTGTACCTTCGACCATAAATTCAACATTTATATAACAGAACCAATCACAAATTAGGAGCTTTTATACAAAGTGTTTCCCTTTGGTAGAGTGGTGGAGAAATTTAAGAAAGCATAGTGCATAAAATGAAGATAACTGAGAAGGAAGTAGAAGCAAAGCTGGAGGACAAGGGATGCACACAAGCTTTGGGAAACCAGAGAAAAGGGCAGAAAAGAAAGAATGAAGGAGGAAGCAAGGGTTTGTCCAACTTGGTTTCTGGATTTGGGGGATGGGATTAGCTTTCTATGGCTGAAGTTCTCCCCAGTCACTCGGAAAAGAGAAAAAAACAATTTAAAAAGATGAGAAAAACAAAAGAAACAAGGAACAAGGAAAAGAAATATAAAAACAAAAATAAGAATCAAATTACTAAATAAATAAATAAATAAATAAATAAAAGACAAGAAGTGACCATCACATTCTTCTAATTAGTGTTACTTTGTCCCTAAGAACAACACTGGCTCACATGAATTACCACACGATGGCTTGTATCATTAATGTTACTTTGGACTTTTCCAACCCACTAGTCTTACCTGTCCATCTTGTGCATCCTAGTCAGGTTTCTGCTGTGTGGCTCTCATTCCCATATGATCTCTGATGGTGGAGGGAGGAGCCAGTCACCTGTATTCCTCCTGCTGTCCTTTTGTCAGGTCTTTGATGTGAAATAACTTGATTTTTTTTTTTTTTTTTTAGGTCTCACTATGTAGTTCAGGCTGGCCTTGGGCTCATTTTGTAGCCCAGGTTGGTCTCGAACTTGCAATGATCCTCCTGCCTCAGCCTCTCGAGTGCTGAGATTACAGGGGTACACCACTACGCCCAGCTCAAGATAATTTGATTTTAATAATAACACTGGCTGAATTCTGGTATGCTGTGAAGTATGTTACTCACAGTATGCCACAAAATTACTTTTTTATTCATTTACTATTATTGGCTCAATTTTACAGATTAGAAAATGGAAGCTGGTGTAGTAAATTCTCCCTATATACACAGTATGTACTGTTTGTGTATGTTCAGTCTATCATGTAGATATGACACACATAATTGTGTGTTTTCTGTCCTGCTGATCTAATCCAAGACTTCACATAATGCTTGCCATCCACCCATGCACTTAGATATTTTAAGAGGATTGGAGCAAAGATTTCATGTTCTGAGTCTTCTCACTAGAATCATGTTCTGGCCTCTATGAAATGGGAATTAATCTTAATATGATTTTATTCCTATAATATATGAAAGTCATGGAACTTTCAATGCCAACATAGAGTTTTTTAAAATTTAAAGGAAATGATAGCGACATGAATAAGCATTTTATCTTGGGAATACAAGAGAATTTTGTTCAGTTTTTCATAGAAACCCAGACATTTGGATTCAAACTAAACCTGTATATTGAACAGATGGCTTTGTGAAACTGTTCTTATTTCTTTTTGCTAGACTGCTCTAAGATTGAAAAAAATAATAGCTTTTAAATAATTACACAGCTCTTGCCAGAAAATGAAATTTCAATTTCAAAAGTATTTAATGAATATGAATGATGCTTAATGTTTTTGAGGCTGGAATGCAAATTTCAAAAAGTTTTTTAATTATAAAATATCTGCATCTTCATTACGACTTTCTTTAAAAAACCTGAAAATGAGCTACATTCATTGAAAACTCCTTGTAAATAGAAACTTCAGGAACAAATTGGTATGTTTCTGTGTCTATAGTAAGATGTAAATTTACAATAAATATTTGAGTTCACCTGGTTTTATAACTTATCCTTCATGTTTTCTTTCTTTTATGTAAATGATTCCATACATGGCTACCAACAAAGTAAAAGTAAAACTATGATTCAACTTTAGAGCTCACCGAATTAACTTTTCAGCTTTTAACATCGATTCAGAATGAGAATTTTTTTGTTTTTGAAATGATCAATGCTGTGAAGACTACTTTTGAAGAATAAATTTCACTAATTATTAATAAAATTATAATGACTAAAAACACTATATTTTATACAAGTATTGAACATACAATGATTGACTATTTTGTAGTTTGGAAATTTGTACTTAAAACACAAACTAATATTTTTCTAACTGGTTTTTAATTTATCAAATACACATAAACTCTAAATGACAAAACATATGAAAATAATGACAAATGAATTGAACTAAAGTACATTGTGCTTAACATATTATTCACATTGACACCTAAAATCATATCTCAATGAACTAGAATATATGTTGATTATTTAAATGTGTTTATTAAAAATTAAAGTCAGTACAAAAGTTTAATAACTAATGAGTAGATTGCTTTGTACAGTGAGAATTTGAGAGGAAAGCAGCATAGCAGATAGAGAAATAAAAAAGCAAAAAAAAAAAAAAAGAAGGAAGTAAAGGAAGAAGGGCACAGTCAAAAACTGTTGTGTGTGTTTGAATAAGGAAAGGACACAGAGCCACATTTGCTGTATTTCCCCATGCCAGCCCATTGCTCATTCCCAAAGGTTCTCCTTGATTTATATTCTGTCTGAAAAATAAATCTCATTACCATGATATGAATGTTAAAGAGTGCTTCCGGCACCTTACAGAAAATATCACTAAATTAAAATCTTGGGAAAGAAACCCATTTCCTATTCTCCCATAATTTTACCAACTCTCATCTATATTTCGAACTAGTATTTCACATTTTAGTTTTAATATGTATAAAACTTTGCTTTCCTTCAACATCCCTGAAGAGCTGTTAAGAAGAAGCAGGATTTAAATTACATGCATTTTATAGAATCTCAGACTGTGTGAATTTGGAGGCAGAATGATATGGGGAAAATATGTAATGGGAGAAGCAAGAATATATAAACAACAGCTATGTAATTTTTTAATGATGAAGTGATAATTTCTTATTAAATTATAGTACTTATTTCAAATAAAGAACATAGAACATGAAAAGATATTTATAGTCTTTTGATTTTTTAAAATCTTGAAACATAGTAGCTCAAATATCGCAGTGTCAAATGTTTTGTGCTTTTTGTTAGCTTTTTTCTGGAAAAATCATAAGGCAACATAGGTAAGCCAAGTTATTAGAATATGAAGGAGATATGGCATTATCACATAGCAACAAAGAAAAAATGAGACACACAGCAACATACTGTGAGCCCTTGCTTTTGCAAAGGAATCAGCCCTTGTATTGGAGGAAAATAATTTGCTCTCATATGTATAAGCAATGTAATAAATAGTGAGCATGAAGTGAATATTTTTAAAATAGAAAAATAAAATTTAGCTTCATAAAAGTGGTTGCTGAGGTCATTAGGATGCCAGCATATGGCCAAAAATGTTGGTGCTCTTCTGAAATCTTAGAAGACTGACACAGGAGAGTTGCAAGTTCAAAGCTAGGTTGAGAATTTAAGAAGATTCTGTCTCAAAAAAATTTATATATATATATATATATATATATATATATATATATATATATATGCATTTATATACAGAATCCGTGAAAAGAAAACTTAGTATAAATACTTTAATACTAAATTTATTGAGACATTGTGCATGTTGTGTTTTGCCTCTACAATTAAAAGAGCTGCTCTAAGTGGTGGCCATTAAGTTCCAGACATTTATCAGTACAGCAAATTGCTACTTGAGTAACCTTGGTCATTGATGTTGGTTTACATGAATTTTCAATTTTTTCTCTAAGCACCAGCTGTATAGTGGGTCTTCTGTGATATACAATATCTTCTAGTTCCTTGCCCCATTTGAGGGCAACACCATCTGTTAAAAAAATGCTATTTTTATTTTCCTGAAGTGTGTAAACATTTTGTTGGTGGACTCTGCATATATACACATAGCTAGAATATAGTTTAGAATGCCCGGGGTTTAATCTCCAGAACCACAACAAAAATAAAAAATAATAAAGAGAAAGAAAGAACATTCTCATCTTATGTTAATAGATGTGTAATTACTGTGGCTTGTTGACATAACTGAAGAAAACTAAACAAATTTTAAAGGATAGAATATTGCAAGTAAGTTTTACATAGAATTTAGTGTAAGTAAAGTAGCGATTCTAGATCAAGTGAAATACACTTAACCCTAAACTTTAAGATCCAGTATTCTCTTAGTTTTAAAAGGATCATCCTGCCAGGGCCATTAGAAGTCTTTGAAGAGTTCATGGGACACTGACAAAATGCAGGAACAATAAATCTGAGTGTGGGCCTAAAGCAAATCTTCAGACTTCTCAGTAGAAATTCTAGAACTAGGACATTCATGCAAGAAGTTATCCCAGATTCACCTTCAGCAATTTTTCTCAGTCCTCCTATTTTTTTCCATATTTCCTTGTGGATTTATATTTAAATATCAATTTTCATGCTTTCATGAATTACACTCCTTTTATGGGTCCTTCAGATAGCAAGCTCATAGCCAAGAGTATTTTCAGAAAGAATTAAAATTCTTTATCTAATTTTTAAATGGAATTAACTTTGTAACATATCACCACATGCAGTGAATTAAAACAACATACGGTTTCATTTTATAGCTTCAGTCTCATAGTTCACGGAAACACAATCCTAGGCCAATATGGTTGGACCTTCTCGAAGTGTCCCCTGCTCTGTATTCTAACAAAGATACACTGTGAAAAAAGTTGTTTTCAAGCTCACTCCAAGCTTTCGTTTATTGCGGTTTATACCCTTTCATCTCTATCTCCCAGGACACTGGTTTTTACTGCACGTAGGTGTTGCTCACAGTTCTCTGCCACATGGAATTCTCCAACATGGCTACTGTTTTTCAAGCCACAAGTAGTTTTTGGCTTCTGGTTGTTAAGGAGGTTTGTATGTTTCACTAAATTCAGAAAAACCATCACATTTATGAAAAAGATATTTGGAAGTCATAGATTTTCTTTACACTAGAGGGAAGAGGACTACATGAAAGCATAAGTACAAAGAAATAGAAATTATTAAGTGTTCAACAGCATTGGTTCTTCCTAATCATTCACAAGTGACATAAATAAGGTTCAAACTATATTTCTTAATTTAATTCAATATTCCTTTTGTTGGACACTGGAAATTACTAAATTTAATGCAAGAAAACATTAGCCTTTTTTCTACATTTTTCTCATATTGCTGTGGTAATGAAAATATGGTGATTCAGTATAAGCTTGAATTTGAAATTATCTACCAATTTATCTAGCTGAAGGACCTATCATGAGTCTTTTAATTGCTTTGAATTTCATATTTCTGTCAATAAAATGGATATTATTAAATTCCACACTTATTTAAAGACCAAATATGTTCCACTATTGAAATGTCTATTTCTATATTTTTCTCCTATTGTGTGTATTATTTCTTTGTATGTATAGCCAAGAGTTTGAAAAACATTAGTACCAAATTTCTTTCAGCTTCAATAATTTTCCATATTTCTGTAGGAATAAAGATTGATTCCTAAGATCTTCCTTGAGTTTGACAGAGGTCTGGTGAAACTTTGACCACATAAAGAACTACAAGTACTCCAGGTCTGTGCTTTGCCAAGACTGACAATGCCAAAACATGGAAGAAGCTTGCAGAAGTATAATTTATATTCTTTGTCATATTGTAAATGGAACTGACATGGTTCAGAAACATTTGTTAATGCATTTTCATGTTTTCAGATTCTTCCTTTATCTGTGCAGAAAAATAATTGTCTAGCTGCACTTTTTGAAAGCTTTCATTTCTAGCTTGTAATATATTATGTCCAGGACTACACAGTTACTGCGTTTTAGAAAAGAAATTCCTTAATTTGTAATTATAATGCTCAAAACTTTGCTTAGTTTGTGATGTGGTTTAGAAAATATATTTTATGTATATATTTCATTACATTTATGATATTTTTAAATTCTATGAACCCCAGAAACATGATTCAAGATAACGCCAATCTCAAAACCTTTGACTGATTTAACTTCTCTCCTACTTAATCTTTTATAGCCCCATCTTCTTTTCTCTGTTTTGTCTAACGTATTTGGAATGTTCCTGAAACAAAATCTTGAGAGGTATAGCTTAAAGTAATGAAAATTTTGAGTATGCGATCTCATCCCTATTAAATCCCCTAAAAACAATTTGCTGTTTACTGTCAACTATGTTTTGCCTGAAAGGAAGAAAGTAATTACTATGAACAGGATTAGATTAGTTTGGGAAATATTTTCATGGCACCCCTGTAAGCATTTTATTCAACTTTGAAACTAAAGGTAAAGTAAATTAGCTTTATTTCCCTTTCTGAGTTTGCAGCTTTCTTACTCCCAGAGAGTTTTGACACACTGACTGTGGTTGCTTATGAGGTATTGGATTTCACTGGATGCTAGATTACACCATTCTTTTTAAGCCATGTTACTTTTCATAGATGATTTGCTCTACTGTAAAATCATTAAGGATATTCATTAAACATGCCACTCTTTTGCAGGAGATCAATATTTCTAAAATAAAAGGCACAGTTGTTTGCATTTAATTTCAGCCATGTTTTCTTTTAGGCTTCCTGTATTTTGTTTTTAATATGCTAGAGTAGCTCCTCATATAATGAGATGGCTCAATGTGTAATGAGCTACTGTTTATTGTTATTCCTAGCAATGGACCGTACAAGGGCAAGTCCTGTTAAATATAAGTGCATACATGAGATACTTCTTCACCTCCAGTAAGGGCCTATTTAAGCAGAAGAAGGACAATGTTTTACCTTCTCCTTAGTCTCCAGGCAGATTACCATGGCTCCAGGCATTCTGTCTAGAGGCTCGGATCTGCTATGCCTACTGATTCTTCCCCCTGCAAATTCACTGATATTTTCCAATCCTCACAACTTAAAAAGCAGAAGGCAAAAAGCATTTATTTTTTATGTTAAATCTTTTTTTTAAAGTAGACCCTAAGGCAGCTTAACCCAATCCACCATGAACTCAACTTACACCATGCTGAAGCAGCCAGGTTTGTCAGCTTATGCTTAGTCAACTAACCAGTTCTGTGCTTTTGCTTTACTTTTTCCAAGCATTTAAGTTGGTGTTTAATTCATGCTCTCTAGAGTATGAACTCGTTTTAGAAAATATATTAAACACAATTTCCATTACATAGATCTCAAAACTTCAAAAATATTCAAATTATTTTGAGTTCTCTTAACCATTGGTCATACACCAATTCCTTAAGGTCAATGAGAAGAAATTTTGGATAGATTAGAAAGAGCACTTCAGAGAAGGCAAAAACAACTAGGAAGATACAAGTCAAATTAAGTTGTAAAATTTAACTGCAAAACAATAATTTGAACATCTACTTATAGTATTTAAAAGTTTGTAAAATGCAATTTTATATTTTGAAGATCTGACAAATTGGCAAGAAATAAATTAATTACTATTGTTTTTGAACCAATGAAAGAAACAAGGGATAATGGGGTTTTTGATATCACATAGTAATTTTTCAATATGCACTTTATTTGGTAAAAATATATGGCACTGATATCCCATTAGAGAGCGCCTAATCTGACTATTCAGCATGGATATTAAGCAATATTTAGCACACTCCAACTCTGTGCCTGTGTCAAATAAAGGCTTGCAATAATTTCTTAGATCCACTACAGATGTACAGCTCTGTGAACATAATAGTATCAGTACTTGTAAATATTACCAAAATATAAATAATTTGGATTCTCAATCTGGTGTCATCAGAGCTAGCTGATAAAATAGAGTGATTATATTACATAGAGTGATATAATAGAGTGTTTGAAAATTCCAATGAAATACTTTAAAATTTATATATAAGTTCTCCTTAACTTAATTCTAACTAAGAATATACAAAAGGTCCACCTTTTATAACTTTTCCATCAGAATTTTCCAAATTAAATCAAGAATACTTTTGAACTACTTTCATCCTATATATTTTATTGTTAACAAAACAATCAATATAAAACTTATAATATTTTTATAAGTGTTTATCAAAATTTCCCATTAACCTTACCAAGCACGTTTTTTGGGGAAAAAACGGCAGAAATATCACACAACATATATGCTTCAACTGATTGCCATATATATATTTAGTGATAAACCATAAAGAAACATATATATGTATAAAGAAAGTAACCTATATCTTTCAACTGATTACAATATATATATGTGTGTGTGTGTGTGTGTGTGTGTGTGTATATATATATATATATATATATGATTAGTAGGATTAGTAGGAACTAGGATTAGGATTAGTAGAAACTTCCACCTAATACGTGACAACCAGTGTTGCTGATAAGCATTATATATTCAGTAACAAACATACAACCAAATAAGTTCTGGTAAAAGGGATGGACACAACCAGAAATTTCAAATGAATAAAGAAGTTTTTTTCCCTTTAAAAATATATTTCAAAATATGAAATTAATCCTATATAGTTGACTAATATATAGTATAAATTTTATCATCCCACTTAAAAAGTCATTTCACATTTTGTCTGATACTTGAATGACTATTTTATAATGAAATAAAAGATATGTCAGCATTTAATATAACTATATATCATTGTTACCATTGTATTTCTTTGAGCACAGGGATTTTAGGGTCTACAAAAAGCAAAATAAAGTTATATAAAAGAAAAATTTTCCAAAATACAGTACATCAAGAACTGTCATAACTAATTAATTTCTTGAGAGATACCCTGAGAACAATCAACAGATCTGATTTTGCCTCTTCTAATAGTAGTCAGTAAAAACGTTTTCTTCTAACAAAATAAACTATAATGTAACAAAACACCATCTCCTGTTACCCACTGTCATGAATATTTTAATGCATTATTGATATGGATTACTGCATAGTTATGACTGTTATTTTGGAACAAGTGGAGAAGAAAAATAAAAAAAATCTAACTACATATCACCATAATCACATCACTCAGAGATAATATATTCCTGTTTTTGTCTTTTTGATATGTATTTTCACATGCAGAAAAAAATTGGAGGTATTACTGTTTCTTACCTAGTGGCTTCTAATAACAGAAATTCTACATAAATACATTTTTATTGTTATTAATTTAGACACTTCAAAAAATTATGAGGCAAATATAATCAATCCATTTCAACCAATTTTGCCCTCACAGTAACACAGTTAATAGTTTTCTGAATTAATTTCCATTTTACTTTCTGTATACACAGAATATGTTAATACAAATTTAATTACATAACTGTATTTTTCATGGGCATAAATTTTTATGTATTACTAGAGTAGCTTATATTAATATCTATCTTACCCACAGACTAAATTTTGTAAGTGCACAAAGCAAGTTTCCTTTGTTTTTTTATACTCACATTTCTGAACACCACCTAATTTGCAAGAGGTAATCAACTATTTTAATTTATTTAAGTAAGTCTTGAGACTCTTTTTTAAAACTATACATTTCTACACATTTTTGGAACAATTGTAAAATTTTACATGAAATTGAGCCAGTGTAATTAACTCTTTATATGCCGGTGGACATTCCTGTTTTAATCTTTTTTCTTTCATAATGCATTAAGTACATCAGAGTATGTAATACATCGAGTATTCAGAGTATGTATTTTTGTACCTAGCTTCATATTTATGTCAAAAATGACAGAACTGGAATTCCTTAAGTTCTACATATTCTACATTTCTAAGTTATACATATTTTAATTTTAGATCGATTCTGATTGTGCTTACTTCAGCAGCACATATACTAACATTAGATACTGACAAATTCCTTCACAAAATTAATTCATTAATACACTTTAATTTCTTCAATACAGTATAAAAATGCTTTTCTTATCTTACGTAAACTCAAACATTTAATATTATTCATCTCTTAATAATACCCACTTCAAACTTCAAAAAATTACACATCTGAAAAATTATTTTGTTTATTTGGTAGTCTCCAGGTGTCCACTGAGATAATGTCTATTTTCATGTTTACTGGCCATTTGAATCCCTTCAATGTAAATGATCTGCTCTTATCCTTAGGCATTTCCTTTTTGGGCTGATTATCTTTTTCTTATCTGGATTGTAGCAGTTACACCTTATCTGAATGAGGGTTGCTTTAAATATTTTGAAAATTATTTTTTCAATCATTAAATGTGCAAGTTTAAAAGTTTGAAAAAAGATGTCCAGTTTTACATGTTGTCTTGGTTACCTTTACTTTTTTCTCATTGCCTGGACAAAATACCTGACACCCAAAATGAAAGAAGGAAAGGTTTATTTATCTTACAGTTTTTAGAGGTTCTAGTCCATAATCAACTGATTCCAAGGCAGGGTGGTATGGCACTGGGGCAACACTTCAAGACAGCAGCCAGAGCAAAAGGAAAAAAAGCCTCTTATAATGTATGCAGCCCCCACCCCAATCCCCAGGGCAAGGATAGTCCTCACAAAATCTCCTTGCCCATCTTTGTACAGGATGAGGATATTTACAAGGCAAGAACATTGACTCCCTGCTGAGACTCTTAAACTTCTAAACTTCTCATGTTGACACAATGTATCAACCATAACATATGGGAAATAGATAAGAAAATTTTAAAGAATTTTGCAAAGAAAAAAGAAGAGCAAGGATCATATACATGACAAAAAAGAAAAAAACAGGAAGTTACAGCTAAAGTTACAGCTCAAATATAATCTGGAAACACATCCTGTGAGAGACCAGCAGAGCTGTTCTCCAAAAAGTTTTGAGGGAGATCTTCATGAGAAAGACACATGATCAGATTAATGAAGTACCAGCTTGAAATTTGAAAGGGCAGGAGGAGAAGAGCCTCAGGAAGAGAAATGTGCTGCCCTATTCTTAAAAGACACCCCACAAGGTCAGCGATAGTCTCTATCTTACTCCTCAAACTGACTTGTTAAACTTTCCTGTGACTTCTTGAAGACCAGATACATATCTAATAAATTTTCTGTTTAAGCAACCAATCAGTTCTGACTCATTGCATTACTTACATAAGAGCATAATACTAATTTTGTCGTAGAGTTGAAGAAACATGGGTCACACACACATGTTGCTTAGACTGACAGTACGTGTTCTTAGTTCTCCTTTCTTCTGTGGCAGCCTTGTCACTTCTCTTCTTCCTATTTTATAAGGAGCTTCCTGCTGCACTATACAACTTTCAGGAGAGGAGAGAAATAAAATACCAGTAAAATAAAATATCAACTATGTAATGAGTGCTTACAATAGACATCAACATTTTCAAAATTGTGTAAAAAAAAAAACCTAAAAGATAACATCAAAAATAAAATTCTATGTGAACTACAATGTAAACGCAAATAAAAGTCTACCACAGAAATAAGTTTTGCTTCAACTGTCATGCCCAAGGCAGTCTTTACACATGACAACTACATTTTTCCTACACAAATATTGCTTACAATGATAGCACATACTTTTTCCTGTATTTTCTTGTAGGACACAGTTATCATCTTTTTTGATTTTTTATTGTCATAGTAGGTCTTTGGGATGCTGCACCTGCCTACTCACCTGTCAACTCACCAGTGTGCTCCACAATTTTTTACATAATTCCCAGGATAGAAACATTTTATTTTGTCTCTGCTGTAAATGACTTATGAATTTTTTACATAATTCCCAGGATAGAAATATTTTATTTTGCCTCTGCTGTAAATTTAAGATGATTTTTCTGTGATGTTTTGCATTTGTTATACTTTGTAAAGTATCTTTGTAAACTATTTACAACACACATGTTTAAGATTGAGTAAAACATAATTAATGGCCAATGTTTTGTGTTTTAAGTAACATCATAGTTGCTGCATAATTCAACAACAGCATCAATTTCATTTTTGGTTTTGTTGTAGAAAGTTTCCATCTCAGGCTTTCATTTTGTAGAGACTTCCCTATCAATTTTTCCCCAACATGGTGAAAGGTTGACATCATCAGTACCAGTTTGGGTTTTTTTTTTTGCCATGCACAAGGCCAATTTTATATCTTTCTGAAATCCAAAGATTGTAGTATACAGTTGTTTGTTTTGAAATTGCAACATTTCATTGGGAACTTCTGCTTTATTCCTCCATACAGTTTCTCTGCTGGTCATCTTGTGCTCTGTTAGCAAATATAACATTAATTAGAAACTGGCAAACTACTTGTTCAATATCATGCTCTGAGTAGTTTGGGAGATGGGAACAACAAGTTTGTTCACAACACCATTTGGTTTATTACTATATGAATAAGGGCTAGATTACTAAGTTTCAGGATAAATGTCTAAATTTGAAGCATAGTATGTCTTTTCATCTATTAGGGCATATATTTTTAACCCATATTTTGAACCATCAATTCACCATAACTTTTTTACATTCCTGTGATTATCATGAGAAATCCCTGCTAAGTACATCAGACTTATGAATGCTTCCAATTTAGCTAGCAAGGAGTTATAATAAATACATGCTTTGGATATGGCTATTGGTGCACAGAGGTCATGTTACTTGAATTTCGGCCTTTGTATACTTTTAGCATTTTTAGCATCTTTTAGCATTTCATATGTTACAATTTCCAACACTGAATGGCAGTGCTGGCACTCTGTCTAGTATATTTCATCCTTGTCAAGACCCTCACTGTATTTTTAGATCTAGTTCTAACATTTGATCATTCCATTTGGTTGCATGACTATTTTTTAATTTTCGATTAGTAACATATGTAATCACATTGCTGTTTTCTTGTTCATCTGAATCGAGGATGTCTTCATTCCCTGTGTCTGCATCAGTTGATTTTTGCTCCATTTCACTATCATGGAAACTTTGGCTTTTATGAGCAATATCAAAGTCATCATCATCATATACCAATGGCACTCTTTGGCTATGAAGTACATATTTTGCCATAATAGATCATCATCATCTATACATGAATAATCTGATGATTCACTTTTAACTTCCTCCAAAACTTGCAAATCTAGTATTTCATGTGGCATTGTACTGAATTGGACTACTTCTATGAGAAAAATCAAAAGAAAAGGAAAACTTTTAACAACTTCTGGAGTGGTCTGGGTCTATTGGACTCTCTTTGACACTCAAGTAAATATATGTAAAACCAGTTAGAGGATAATGTGGGTAAAAATCCCTTTTTGGCCCTTTGAACACATATGCACACCTTGCCATTCATCCACAAAGTGATTAAACACATAGATAGCTTCCTGTTTTCCTTAGAGAATGGTTTTGAGGCACACAGCTTGCTACTATTCTGCTAAAGCACAACTTTACAATAGAAAAGTAAGGGATGGTTCTGCTGACATCATTATTATGCCCCTTGATGATGCATCATTTATTGGATTTCTGTACTTCTCATTCCAGTTTAACACCTCCTTTTATTTTTAAATGTTTTGGTACTAGGGTTAACAGTTTCTGAACAGAAAAATTGTACAGTAGAAGAAGTCTTTTCAAAATTATTTTCAGATGCGCAGACATGTTAATTTTCTATGTATGCATCATGATTGTAACACTGATAACTCATTGGTCTAGAAATTAATGTCAATATTGCCCAAATTTACCAATAGCTTTGATTGTTAAGATACTTACTTGCTTATTTTTTGTGCCTCTCTTTTATACTAAATGAATTTCAAATTTTCAAATCATTTTTAAATAAATATTTCACTTTATAATTTAGAAGAGAATTATTATGAGCTTCTAGATGTCTTTTAAATTCTCTTTATATTGCTTTTGTATTCACTTTGAATATCCTATGTACACCTGTGTTTTCTGTGTTTTGCTACTAGTACAATTACTAATAAATTTTAGTAGTTTCAAGGACTAAGACAAATCATTGCTTTATTAGTTAAAGTCTTAGAAGAATAATCAAGAAACATGACTCTTGAAAATAAACAGATACGTCTATTAAAGAAAATTTCTCACTGTCCTCCTATTTTCAAGTTTTCTAGAGGTTAGCTTTAAAGCTGATCACATATTCCCATTCCATGTAGTAACTCTTCCTTCATAATATTCACTACACTTCTAGCTATTCTTTTATTATCTTTGCCCCACTAGACTGCAAGAAAGCAGTGACAACATCAGATTTTCTCATCTGTGTAAACATTGCACTGAGATATCTGTTGGATACATGGATATTTGTTGACATGAGTTGAACACAACAGTGCCACCCTTGAGTATCTGGATTAATATTCTGGATTAATAATTCTAAAACAAGGAAAAGCAATTATGTAAAGCTGTAAAATCAAGAGATATTGATAGTGCATCTTCCATGTTGGCAATAATAATATTTTTTATGTTAACCTAATATAACAATCCCTACTGGCAAATCACTGAGACTTCCTAAGTATTCACTAAATGATTTAAAATGAAACAAATGATGAAATGCACACATTCATCCATGCATTCATACATATACACATTGTTGGTCAACGAGAGAAGGAACCAATCATGAGGCATTATGTCATACACTGAGCCCTTTCTATTACTTGTTGGTTACAACCTAGTTCAAAATACTTAAACAAGTTTCTCTCACATGCAAAACAAAAACAATTCTTTTGTTACTGAGTTGCTATGGACTTTTAATTAAATTATGCTTGTAAAATTTCCTCTTAGTATAAATAATCCATAATAAGTACTAATTACATATTCTGAAGAATATGTCCATCATTCAAAATTCTACTCCTGGATTTATAAATTCAATATTTGTCCATTTTTCCAAGGAGAAAATCAAGTTTGACATTTTGCAGAGAATATGTGACACCTAACTTGAATAATCCACAAATACTTAATAAAATCAAGTTATTTTTATTAAACTAGTTAGAAAGTGTCTTAAATGACAACTTGCAGTGCTGTTTTATCTAATAAAAATATCCAAAGATTTCTCTTGCAAAGCTCTCTGTTTACATAAGTTTAACAGAACTTAGTAGTTTCTAAGGAAAGGTATTCTTCCAATGTTTATCTAGTAACTACATTTCTGCTAAATTTTCTTCCATCAATCTTAAATAATTTTTGATGTCTTCTTATTGATTTCCTCATAACAGTTTGGCTAATTGAAATATTAAATATCAAGGTTGAAGGCATTATGCACAGGTGGTATTTGACAATAAATCCATTGTTTAACATATCATTTATTGCTTCAGTGTCACTGAAAGATATCATCAGCAGAAAACTCGAATTATTGATATTTACACTAAATGGAACACTTGAAAACAATAAAATGACTTGCTTTAGTTTATCACCAATCTTCTTCAAAGGAGTATGTGCTTAATTTTTCCACTCCTCATCAATTACTTATAACTCAAAATTTCCAATAAGCCCCTTCCAAGCTGTCCCCTGTCATTTTAGAAGAATAATACCTGTGTATTAGGTGATTGCATGTCTTTCTATTTTATTAAACGGTGTTTTAAAGTTCTCACTTTTTGTGTTCACTTCTATGTTATTGTAGTATATGATTTTCTTTCTAAATTTCCAATTGCCATTTATTTCTTCATCATTTCAAGTTTAAATTCTCGCAGCACACACTTAGCATGTCCTTATCAATATCTTCAAGGAGAAAGGAGACTTTGTGTTAACTATTAAACCTAAGTTTATTCTATTTCTTTATAGTCCCTATATGTTATAGCATTTTTAAATGTATTTCCCAAGGTTTATACAATGGCTTTTTTCTAAACAAATATTCCATCTTATCCATCTCTACTTCAAAATTCATATCTATGGAAACACTAAGACTGGAGTCTCCAGATTTTAGGTTTTCTCATATTTGTTCTCAACTGGAACTTTCAGCCTGCTGTGCTTTAGAAACTTCTTAGGTAACTGAGAGATGTTTAGACCATGTAGGGATTGCCTCAGTACCTGGCATGCATCTGGTGACTTTTGTATTTTCATTTAGATTATTTTATCCACCAAATAGAGTAAACCCATATGAATATATTCAAATTTTTGTCAGTACCAGAAAAAATCCATCTTTTCCATGAAACTTATGTTCCTTCATGATTCAGTGAGACTATTTTCCAGTTTTATAAGGTGCTTGAATATTATTCAAGTATGGGAGACCACTATTCTTACAGAACATGTAGTCTAATTCTTACTCTCAAGCCAATAAAAAGAAAAAAAATTATTTTTTACTCTTAAACTGACTATAATTATCCCATTTGTAATATCCATTTTTATACTAATATCACTGCATTATTTATACTGTATATTTACATGGGATTTGGTAAATAAAAAGTGACAAATTTTAGACAATATGTTAAACAGAAAACAAATTATTCAGCCAGTCTCATTATATAACTGTATAAATCAAATTAAGGGAAAAACGTACATCTATAAACCTAGATAAGCATGATAGGTTGATAGAGAGTGGGAGAGGAGGAAGGTGGACTCCCATAGGAAAGGAACTACTTGTAGGCAGGACTGTGGAAAGATGGAGAAGAGAACATGATAATGACTCCTGCCAACATGTTTCTAAAAGAAGTTTTAAATTTGTAGTCAAATTTGTAAAAACCCAGCATTAGTAAAGAGTGTGGTCCCAATAGCCAAAAAGCTACTCTCAACCAAAAACATTAATAATCTATTTAGATTTCAGAGAGCAAGCAGCATTGGGACAATGTGTCAGAAGTAAGCATTCAGATCCACTGTTGATTTCAGCAGTGAATTTAAATGTATAGAAAGGAGATTTTGAGACCCCAATGCAACATCAAGAATTAGTGTTCTAAGGGTATGACCAAGACATGAATTTGGCCATTATGAATTAAAGGAAAAGACCACTTATCAAAATCTAGTTCAAGGGTATAGTTGTTTTCAGAACTACAGATGGTGTAGGGACAGCAGTGGAGTCTCATATTCCATACCACAGGAATGATAGATGCCAAGTTTGTGAAAGCTAAACTGTAGTGCCTTAAATTGTTTTTGTCAAAAGCCAGCATTTGTCTATTATCAGATGCTGCCAGTTGAGGTCACATTTTTAAAGAAGGCATAAAAAGAATGCCCAGCTTATAAACCATCACTAAGTAAAAGTGAACTGATAATGACAGAATAAAATAGATTGAGAGTTTCTGAAAGTATATTGGGTGAATATGCAACCAAATGAATGCCTTACTTCAGATAAGAGATCAAGCACCCAACCACTGCATTATACAACCCATCACTGAGTTTGTGTCAAAATCAAACTCCCTGTGGTCTCAGTCTTGCCAAACTTAACATGACAAGAATTCAAAATCAGAGCAATTGCTGAGAATCATAGGAATTGCTTTGTGGATGCCTTGGCTCAAGAATTCTTTCTAGGCTGCATATTCCAGTGTGTTCCCCACTAATATTCCTTCTTTCTCTTGTTTGGTTAGAATCTCTAGAATAACATTATAATTTGGTGATTCCCCCAGCCTTCCCAGAACATGCATTATTTCATTTCTCACATACATGATTCCACTAACAGAATTCTCTCATAATTAATTACATCTTCATATCTTTTTCTTACATTAGAAAAAGTACTAGAATGATCTAAGAAACAGATATAAATAACAGGTATAAATAACATAGCAGGCTAAGAAAATATCATATACATGTACAGATAGAGAAAAGTTAGACCATAGACAATTAGTGCTAAACCACTTAATAAAAATTTCAGGTATGGTAACATTAGGAAACATCCTCATGGACAAGGATGTGGCAGATATAATGAAAAACATGGGATCAAAAATACATATGATACATATCAAGAGAGCTGGTTACTGCTAAACTGTTTTGATGCTCACGCAAGAATAATAATTAACTAAAGACTAATAGCAAGTAGTTAATGGTCAAGTGTAAGAACCAAAATGCTACACTGAGGCTTATAGATAAGCCCATGTGGTACAGTAGAAGAGGAAATTCAGATAACAAGTGGGATGTGAGGTCCTAATAAAAGCATCAAGAAAATTCTAAATGCTCAACTTAAGTAGGTCTGTTATGTCTATAGGGAAAGCTTAAAATACTGAAAACAGTAATGAATTATTTATCATGCCAATTAGAAAAGGAAGTAGCAGTTCATATAGACATGAATCACCAATAATAATCATTTATATTTTCAGTGCAAGGCTCTACCAATCTCACATCATTTGAAGTAATACACTTTGAAGATACCTGGATCAACTAGATAGATATTTCATAGACTATCAAATAGTGCAATTCACCAGAGGTATCATATGCCATGGGATATGAAAAGCCATAAGTGTTTTTGTTATTTTTTTTTCACTGAAATATGATGTCTGACACTCACAATTATAAGGAGGAGACGTTTATTTTGATTCACTGTAGAGGTTTCAGTCCGCAGTCAGGTGTCTCCAACACAGGGTAGTAGGACGGAGCGGCATGGGAGAAGAGAAAGAGCTCAGTGGCACAGAAGCAGGAAGCAGAGAGAGGGATAAGAGAAGGCACCTCCTCCGTTAAGGCTTTACTTCTCATGTCACAGTTAGCTAAGAATAGGAACCATGATGCAGTCATCTCTCATGAACCACAAACAGGGTTCGGGGAACATCTAGACATAAACCATGACACCAAAAGAAGTAATTAAATTGAAAAATTATTCTAAATAGAAGAGTGGAAATCATGAACAAAGGAAATATTCAATATTTCTTTACAACTCTACACATCTCTCTGTTCTCTTTTTTTGACTAAGCAAAAGAACAGCTTATTTTATAGACCATCTTTGAAATAATACTTTTCATTGATTTGAGTGAAAAACTATGAATCTTATGAAATTGTTTTACAAGTCCTGCATGCAGGAAATATCTCTTGCAGACACACTGATGATACCAAACTGCACACTAAAACTCTAAAAGAATTCACTTTCTTGGGTTTGTTAATCAATACATTGATGAAAGATTGTCAGACTTTCCCAACTATCCCAAAAGAAAATCTGTTTTTACTCATAAGATTATCAAGAATGAGTTTACTATCTGTTCTACAAGATAACTGTTTTCTTCTCTTCCATATTTATTACTGACCTTTATAAATTTGTCACTCAAAAACATTTTGGGAGCATAATTTCACTTATCATTTATTGTCTTTCTTATCTCTTTTACCACTGACAGCACGCTCACTGAATTGTGTACCTTTTCAAAGTAACACATGTTCCATGAGATTCCCAGAGGCAAGGTGCCAAATATCACTCCCCAGGTTATCATCGTTTTCTCAAAATATTGATTTCTTTCTCTGAATTTGATCCAAGTGTTCCATGATATTGATGACAGCCTACTGATGTCCCAATGAGAGGGAGGCTCCTTAGGGCACCAGTCATGGCAACCTGTCAGAGCATTAAAATTGACAAAGATCTGTCAGGAAAGGGAGATTAAAGTGTGACCTTGGTGTGTCACCCTTCATTAATAACACTAGCTTTATCTATTAAAATCAAATTTTCTATGGGGGTGAGTACTACTATTTCTGCTATAATATCACCTATGTGATCTTTGAAAATCTTGTAGTGTGAAAAAGTGATGCAAAATAAATTTATAGAAAAAGTATACCTGGAAATAACCCTTGAAGCTTTGTAACCAGAACACTAATGATTAATTGTAACCAGAACTTAATGATCGTTTGATATAAGTACAAATAATCAAGATGAGTTTTGCAAAAAAGAATAAAGTGAACAGATACAATGGATAATTCTCAGTTATCACTTTTGACACAGATTATGTAGCAACTGAAGCATGAGCAATAGACAGATTGCCAGAGGAGTGTTAACCAATGTAACAGATATTCTTGCATTACTTGAAAAACTAAGCAGTGACTGGTACCTTAATACTGGTTCAGCGGCACTTTAGTTAGGGGAAATATGATTGTGATTAAAAAAGAAAAGCAGAGCCGAGAAATAAACTGTCATCACTGAGGTGCTGAAACAGAAAGTTTCTTTTAAATGACCGGAAAACTGCAATAGGCCCCACATACCTATCCCTGAGTCTTAATGAAAAGAGTTGGATTTTTAGGTAATATCATTATTGCAAATAATCAGTGCATTACTGGAAAATGTACAAAAGTAATATTTTAAAAATTAAATGAGAAAAAATTGTAAAATTAAAATGCTCATTTCTCTTTATATTTTTATGTATTCATCTATTTTACTTACACTTCATATTATTTTACATTTAACTCATTAGTACTTTAAATGTTATCTTTTCAATGAGAGATGGTGAATGAGACACAAATTTTCTCAAATGTGCAAATTGGCAGAATTATTAAAATAGTCTTGTTAGAATTAGCATGTCTGAATTTTAGAAATATGGGTGATTGCAGTGTTAAAAATGTTTTCCTTTTTTCTTATTGAAATATTTGAAAAGTTATTTTACAACAGAAAACACATGTTTAGATGGTCATATTTGGGTACTAGGTAATCTTAATTGAGAGACATATGTGAGCAGTAACAATGTAATGTGCTGATTTTTTTTTATTTTAAAGGTCACAACTTCCTTGCATAGTATATGCTATTACCTATAAGTGGAAAAATTGAGTCTAAAAACATTGTGTAATATTTGTATGTTAATCTAGCTAATGAATGCAAACCTGTGATTAAAATTTAAGTAGTTTTATTCACCTATCATGCTTTTAAGTAGTGAAACACATAAAATGTGAAAATAAATGCTGATTTTAAGTGTAAATATCATTTTAAAACACAAGAACAAGACAGTGGGCTGAAGAAGTCCACAGGGAGAAGGTGACCACAGAGTACAGAAGCAGATGCTATAGTATTTTAGGAAAGAAATAAACCCAGAGAGGGAGAAGAGCAGTGTACAGAGCAGAAGGAAGAGAACATATATAATCCTCCTCTTTGTGGCCCAATCCACAAGAAACATGATATTATATGAGGCTGAGAATCAAAATTAGTTTGACTTATTCCAAGCTGGAAGACCTAGAAACTTAATTGGATCCAAGATGATGAAAGTATTTGACAATCCCAATGATCATATCAGAAGTTCTATGAGTTTTCATCAACTCCAAATTTAAATTAGGAACTGATCTCATGTTAGATTGTATGTAATCCATAATCTGAAAAAAATGCATATATGGAGAACATGAAGCTTGGAAACCTTGTCAAAGACATGTGGAAATTACTGAATTAATATCTTTTTTTTGCATTATTAATGATCTTTTAGAGAGAAAAGCACATTCCAAATAATCCCAGAAGCGTTTTAAAAACAGAAAATAATACTATTAGAAAAAGTATTGAAAGATGTCCTTGCTAAATATTATATTTAATATGAAGTAAATACTTATTTGTTCCTTAAACTAATTTCACAAAGCAATTCTTCATAAGACATTAAAATAAGCAGTAACTATCAAATTATTTGTTTTGGTTATAAAGTCAATACATATTGTATAAATTTTGGAAAATAAAGGAAACATGAAGACTTCCACAAAATATCATATCAATGAAAATAAGGTGGTCTTCTAAACATTTATTTTTATCATACCAATAAGTATTTTTGCACATTATATATAATTGTATTATATTGTATATAATTTTATATGTGTGATTTTTAAGCATTTTAATCTAGTTTAATATAGAAATACAAGATATTGGGCTGGAGATGTCAGAGGCAGAGCACTAGCATGGCATGCACAAGATTCTGGGTTTGAATCCTAGCACTGCAAAAGATTTAAGATTAAAAAACAAATACAAGAAATTATATACAGTAAAAAGTAATTTTACATTAAAGTTAGCTTCTGTATTTAAGTCACCATTAGTAGCATCTTAAGCGGCTCTATATGTGTGTGTTTTTTGAATAATTTTCTAAATTTGTGTTGTCTGTAGATGGATGATGGTAACAAAAATGCACAGATAAATCACATACTTATGTAGATGTGCTATCTTTTGTTATGGCTTGTGTTTCATTGGACCCCCAGGCCTCATACAGTCATGGAGGCATCTGAGTCTAGCATGGTTCATTTTCTAATGCTGAGATTGGCAGTGTGAGTCTGGATTTGCCCAGGGACAGGTAATCTGCGTGCAGCATAAGTGAGAGAAGGAGAGATGCTTTTCTCCTTTTCACTCTGTTGTGTCTTGTTGCCTACAGCTCCTGTGAACAGCAGCCCCTTAGCCATGCCACCCTTCTTGGAGCCACCTGAGTATGACTGAAACCTCCAACAACTGTAAGCTAACTAAACTTTTCCTTCCTTCATTTTGGGCATCAAGTATTTTGTTTCTACAATGAGAGAAAAGTAACTATGACATCTGTCAACCTTACAACCTTTCTTTTATAGTGTCTTTAATATAATAAGAAATTGAAAACATTAAAATTATATTTTTAGACTACGTCATCTGAGTTCTTGTTAGTGTTGGCCAATAAAAGACCGTGTCATTAAAAAGAAAAAGGGTAGCTATTTTGCTTTTGGTTTTACTATTTTATTTTATTTTTGGTACTGGGAATTAAACTCTGGACCTCGCACTTGCCAGTCAGGTGCTGTGCCACTGAGCTGTACCTCCAGTACCAACTTTTGGGTTTAGTATTAATAATCATCACACAAAAACCAGTGACTGAAAGAGAATGTCGACTGCAGCGCAGCTGATTTTTCTGGTGGTACAATGTCTGGTTAGCTGTAGCACTAGTACCATCCTGATACAGTTGAAGATTATGGCTTCTAGGGAAGCCCTGGAACAGTGACAACTCTCTGCTGCCCAAAGCAATGTTTTTGATGTGTTATTGTTCCTTCATCCTTTCCAAAAATTTTAGAATTATTTATTGTATTGATTTTCTCTACTTGACATATGAAAGGTATGTTGATTAAAACAAATAATAGAGGGATGACAGGAAGAGGACAGTACGTATGAAAATGTTTGATGTGTCAATACTTGCAGCTTTCTCCCTTCTTCATTTTTATTTCCTTCTTCATTTTTATTTCCTTCTTCATTTTCTTGTTTACCTTTGCAATTTCTGGTACATTAGGATATAATTCAGAAATTAGTTAGGAGGTAAACAGAAAATGCCCAGTTAAATTGATCTATATGTTTAAAAGTTGAATCTAGAAGATACAAAAATATAAAATTAAAGAAACACTTAAGGTTCTGGAGATCAGAGAGAAGAAAAGAAAAAGAAGTAATAAAATTATGAGAAATTAGGAAAAAACAGACCAAATAGTATTTTGGGGAAGAAATAGAAAAATATTTGGAGCAGATCATTATGTTCAATTCATGAACTCTACTTTTTTCTGATTATCAGGATCATAATGCTTCATTTTAAATTGACTTGCCAACAAAAGAGTAGCTTTTTAATATAGAGCCTAAGCCACTCTATTTTTAAAAGTCTATTTACTTATTTACACCTTATATTATGTTCTTGATTTCAAGTTAAATTGAAAGATATTACAATTTTTATGTTGACTCCATTTTTTATTATACATGTACTTGTCTTTATTTTGTCAGATTATTTTCTATATATATTACATATCATTTTATGTGGATTTTAAAATCCATATTATAATTGAAAAAGTTGATATTTCCCCAGTGTTTAAATTTTGCCTTTGTTATCGAGCCTTCTAAATATTTTATTAACCTGCTTTATTTTACTGAAATGTTTAACAAAAATATTAAAATTCACTCATTGCTTAATGAATGAATCAGGTCTGCAGGCCTAGGAGAGATGCCCCTTATTTCCCTGCCTTGTTTTATTTGGTGAATGATGGTTGTGCCCTGTAAAAATTTCTCTATGTGCTCTTCCTCATTTTCCAGCTCAAATGTGGTAGTGAATATACAGAATTTTGCTTGGAAATACGCACAGAAATAAATTGAAAAGACTGATACAGGAGGCTATTTACATATTAACTTGCAAAATTAAGTAATGAGGCTTGCAGAGGTGAAAAATAGAGATAATTTGAGCTTAAAACAATGCATTCTTATTTCAAGTCCAGTTTCTTGATAAAGCAATTAATACTGTATAGACTAAAATAAGTGCAATTTCAGAAAAAGATGCAAAAGTGGCTAAAGAAGCCTTGTGAAAGGAATAGTTTGCTTTATGAAAAACATTTTGATTAATAGTAGGTTTCAGTGAACAATAGAAAAAAAATCAAAGCTTTGCATCAATTTGGATATTACTAATTATAATGAATTTATCCATTCATCCATTCATTTATTTACTTTGTTCATTTCTCTTGTAAGAAGAAATTTATCTAAAACCAAGTTATTTTTAAAGTCTCAAAACTAGCATTAATGTCTGTTATAGCTTCTATTTATATATCCCCACAAAGCGTCATGTGCTCATAGATGGGTCTTTTCAGAGTTGGCTGAAACTGGGGCTTATGATACTAGAATTAGGATTCATGGTACTAAATTAATCCACTAATTGGAATTAACATAATTCTGGATGTGAATAATAGAAGCACCATTCTGAGTGTGAATGTTAACAATAAATAGGCTTCTAGCCAAGACGGAAATATAAAGAGAGAGAGATATTAGGCTTCCCTGCTGCTTGCTGTTTTCTTCCTTCTGTTTTGCCATGATGACCTGGATTGCTCCAGCTCTGTGGTGCCCCTCTGCCATGCCACCCTGACTTACAGTTGGCCAACTAGGAACTGAAGCTTCTACACACTGTGAGTATTTTGTGTTGGGTATTTTTTTAAAATGCAATGAGGAAAGTACCTGAAACAGTGTCTTGGGCAATTTTTACTGTTTTGCTAAACTATCTTAGAGTGGGAAGTTCATCAAAAACAGATATTTATTTCTTACAGTTCTTGAGGCTGACAAATCCAAGAGGATGATATTGGGTCAAGAGCATGGTGTTGGCATCAAACGTGAGCTTTCTTGCTATGTTATAGATTGGTACAGTGCATTTAGTTGGTCATTAGTTAATGAGGAAGTGTGTGTATGTGTGCAAGACAAGAGAAAAAGTAGCCAAACTCATCCTTCCTCCAAGAACCAACTCCTCTGATAAGTAACCTATATCTGTGGTAATGGCCTAAATTTATTCATCAAGGCATTTTCCTAATCACTTTATAAAGGTCCTACTTCTTAATGCTGTTTCAGTGGTTATTAAATTCCACTGTGCACTTGAAAAAGATCTTGAAGCCACAATACAATAGAAATTATTAGAAATGCAAACTTTTGTGCTATACTATGTTGAACCACAAACTCTGAAGGAGAGGTATATTAGTCAGGGTTTTACTGGAAAAAACATTTAACACAAGATATATGGATGTATAAGAAATTCAAGATTGGCTTATGATAGTCAGCCAAAGAGTCAGATGAGGAAGCACGCAGGGGGTGTCTGCAAGCCAGACACTGCAGGTGTCAGTCCAAGGTCTGCAGTTAGCTACAGTGCCCTTTTCAAGACCACACCAGAAGGCCAATGGATCTGCAAAGGGAGGCTGAAGAATCTATTCCAGAAGTCTGAAGGATCCAAGGCAGAAGCCGAAGAGTTTGCACTGGAAGTCAGGAGACAACATCCAAGCTGAAGGTGAAGACTGGAGCTTTTCCAAGGAACTGACCCACACCTGTCCTTCCTCCTTCTCTTTTGTACCATCCAGGAGATGAGTCACCCTAGGGTGGGTCTTCTACACTTCAGGGTGTAGAATTACTAAGCCCATTTAGTTAAGCTTCTAAATGTCTCAAGTTGACACCATCAATCAAACACTACAAGAGGGTATAACATTTTGTCTTTGAAAAAGCCATACAGGTTATTTATTATTCAAAATAAAATATGAAGTTCACTGAACTCATGCATAATTTTTAATTGGTTTCATTAATTTTTATATCATTGAAAATGTAATGTAGAAATTATAGTTGTGAAAGTTTTCAAAGTTTAACTCTAGGTCTTTAGATACATAGGAAGTATTTTTCCAATATTTCATAAGAAATTAAGAAAATAAATATCTATTGAATTTTCAATGGCTTGTGTATAAATCACATAAAACTGATATGGAAAAATTGAATTTTGGGAAAAATGATGTCTCTTTTTTGAAAATATGAGATTTTGTCAAAGGTTCATAGCCATGCATAAATTAAGTGAAAGTTTTAAAAATAATAATCAATGTAAAGATAGACTTCATACTCGGAAGACTACAACTTATAGGTAGATGATACAGACATAGACAAACACATAATGTATTACAATTTGGATCCTTATCTTTAACATCATCAGCTTGTATAGTAGATGCTTCTGAATTTAAGCACAGGGTAGTTGCTTTATTGTTTACAGATGATTTTGATTTGGCAAAAATTTTGTAAGTCATATATGTCAATCCTATATCTATCTATGTATCTATCTACTCAATGTTTTCTTGGTTAATTAATAGTGATAGTCTAAAGAAAGGAGCTGAGTAGCGATCTTGAGAAATTACTTCAAAATCTATTTAATTATAATTGTGAACTTACCAAAGAGTGAAAGAGAGGGAAAATATTTGACATATAAAATGAATCAAATTACAGTAGTGGAGATAGTATCATAAAAAGATTTTGAATTTCAAATTTGCTTTGGTAGAAATTCCAGGATATTGCAGAAGACATTAAAATACTATCACCCAGAGAAAAGTTCATTTAATGCAAAGTGAGATTTGGAAGTGGATTTTAGAACACATTTCAATTCTCATTCTTCTCAAGTTTTCATTTACTGCCCTTATAAAACAGTATTTCTCTGTCTCATCTCAGTCATTTACCATTCAACTAGCTTCAGTCCTGCTCTGCTACTGCAGTTCCAAGTTGCCATCAGTCTTCACCTTCACAATCACAGATGTCTCCCAAATGATCTGGCTCCCAGAATGCCTTTCTTCACTCCATTATACCACACTACTTTAACCACGCTGTTGTGCGCCATGTTTTGGGGGCATATCGGGTATACTTGTGCCTCGATGCATTTTTCTTTTCTGTTTACTCTGTTGAGATTGTTTAACTTTAGTATATCTACATTTTCATCCCTCATTCTCTTTTGATTTTAGTTAAATGTGAGTTCTTCAAAATTTCAAAATTGAATAGTGGTCAAAAGTTCTATCTCACTTTATGATTTATGACTATTTAATTTTCTCTAAAGAGCCATCCATCATTGTACATGGGAGATTGGTTCCATGTTTCACAAAAATCTGTGGATGCTTGAGTCTCCTAAATAGAATGGCACTATATTTGCATATAATCTGTACAAACCCTCTTGTATCCTTTAAATCAGATTACATTACTTATGTGAACACTAAGTAGATAGTTGTTATACACCATTATTTAGGGGACAATAGCAAGAAAAAAAGTGTACATGTTCAGCACAGGAATTTTTTTCTCACTTATTTTGAGTTTGCAGTTGGTTGAACCCATGAATAGAGGTCAGCTGTATTTTAGTAGTTAACTTGCTTATTCCAGTCTTCGCAGTTTAACCCTAAGCATGTAGACTGCAGGGAAGAGGAAAGGATAGGTGTCTTTTCTTCTATGTGATTTCCACTGGGCCAATAAATGCTCTCACAGAGTACATAGTATAATAAACATCCATTAAATGAATGAATGAAATATAAACAATTGTGATTCAAATATAAAAGAAATGTATCAATATAAGTTTTTAAAATAAAGTACCTAAAGTAGAAAGTCTCATTAAAAATAATCAACTGATCCATAGCTATAGAAATGAGTATTTAAAACAGTGACAAGAATGGTCAACGTAAATGCACTGAGAAAACTTCAAGATATGCTAAATTGTGAGAATTTATTTGTAAAAGCAAATAGAATTTCATATTTTTTCAGGAGTACTTTCTTGTAAGAGAAATACAGTAATATAAAGAATCTACCCAGTCTGATATAGTTAACAAAAGAAAAAATCCATGAAATATAAAATCTGAAAGTGAAGATTGTTAAATTGTGTTGTTTATTGATAATGGAAAATGCTCATCGTCACAGAAAACGTCAAAACATTTTTAGGAAAAAGAGTTTACAGGGACTTAAAAGTTAACAAAGGAGCCAACAATATGAAGTGGCAGTAGAGTATTCTGCATGCTGCTGAAAACTGAGCTCATTAGTAAAGTGATGGCTTAGAGATGACTGGGGGGAGAGTACAGCTAAACTTCATACAGACCTTCCTGCGGAGCTGATTGTGAAGCAGGCGTTGTCTTACTTTGTGAGAGGCTTTTTGGCCTAAGGCAATATGTGAACCCTTACAAAGGCAGGGAGAAAGGGCCGAGAATTTTTAAATAAACAGAATGAAAGACCACCATGAAAATTCGGCATTGTCTAAAGTAAGATCTCAAATTCCTATGCGAATGCTTTGAACACAGAGTGGATTAAACGAAAGCTGAAATACACTACATTTCAACATATAACTATATATTTTGATGTAGATATATACAAATATGACTATTTGATGATTTTATTTTAGGAAAGATATTTACTAAAATAAATCAAATTTATGAATTTTATGACAGAGAATCTCAATCAAAAATCATCTCATTTCAATAATCATAGGTAACTAGAAACCACAAAATATGGTAAATGGTTTCAATGATTATATTTAATAATTAGAATAAATTTTAAAATTATGACTCATTGTTTTCCGTATTTATAGTCATAAGGGAAAGTCACTTGCATAGTTAAAAACACAATATGGGTAGAAATTAAGTATTGCTTTCATGATATGCATTTTTATAATTATTTAACAGTGATGATTTCTCAATATGGTTTCAGAAAAGATACTGTTACAATTACACCATATATATGAAGATTCAAATTTTGGAACTTGAAACTCGATCAGGCAGTGCATCAACCCATTTCTTAGGATAATAAGGAAAATAAAAACAAATACTTGTCAGCATTCCAGTCCAGCAAAGAACTGGTTAAAATATAATGATATGGGAATCTACAAGATGCTAAGCAAAGTAGCATCACTGAAAAAGGGTGCTTAACGTGCAAATTGTTTTCTAATCAACTTGATAAAGGGTTAAAGAAATAAGGTTCATTTCACCAAAAAAGTTCTCCAAAATAAAAACGAAGCAAATATAGTCCCAGCTTAGACGAGAGCCCTGGGCAGCCGGAAAAGTGGAGCTGCATAGTGGAGCCCTATGAAGCGGCAGCCTGCAGAGGAGAACAGCTGAATATGCCTGTCTTGGCAGGACTTGGGACAAGCACGGAACAGCAGGGGCTGCAGCTAAACTAAGCAGGTTATTCAAGTAGTTCGGGTGCAGATAGTGAGTCGGCATTTGTAAGGCAAAGGGAACTGCATCAGTCTGTGGTAGAGACCTTCTTCCCTGATCCCTAGGCCTCCTTGTAAATCAGGCGCGTAAGGAATGCCTCTTTTGCAATCTCCATTGTTTTTTCTTTCTTTAAAAACATGTCCAAAGTTCTACCTGTGGGGAAGTAGGGGGTTAAACCTACTGATTATGATGTACTGTAGTTTTACTTTTAAACCACCGTATCGCAGTTAATTGACAGAACAGTGCCTATTTCTAGCAAGCACATTCATAGCACATGATAATTGGTCCTTGGTCTGACCATTGTTAGTTCCACCTGTGATATTGATATTAAAATTTAGCACCTTCTCATTAAATTTTCTAAGAATTTCAATATTGTGACATATCAAACTACCTTAGAGAATAGTTTAAAACTCAATTTGACCATGAAAAATTGTGGAAGCAAGCACAAACAAATCAGATAATGCTTGGAAAGTGGAACCACATTACATAGCTTTTAAAAAATGAATCACACTTTTAAAAAATGGCTTATCCTTAAACATATTCTCTTTATTTATTAACTAATGTTGTATAAAAATTAAATAATGAGCTCTAACACTGGGTTCCAATGCACAGATGTCACAAAACATCTCTTTTTTCACAATACCATCCCTACAACTGATTGTTATTTTGAAGGGAAAATATATTGCTCATATGCAATTTCTAATTCAACAAAGAAGAAGAACACTTACCCATGTATTCTTTCAGATTAATCTGAATGCATGCTATTATGTACATACTTTCTTGTATTTATGAGTTTGTATGAAATACTACAATATGTGATTGTAAAAATATGCAAGGTGCATCTTTTGTTACAATTCAAACTAGAAAATGTTTTACTATCTTATTCACTATAAATGTCGGGTGAAAATTTTGCTTCATCATAGTTAAAACATTGAGTGAAAATTTTGCTTGATCATAATTAAAACTTAAAATTAAAATTATGGTTCATCAGAAAGAAGCCTAAGCTGGGCGTGGTGGCTCACGCCTGTAATCCCAGCACTCGGGAGGCTGAGGCAGGAGGATCATTGCTGGTTCGAGACCAGCCTGGGCTACAAAGTGAGCACAAGGCCAGCCTGAACTGCATAGTGAGTCCCTGACTCAAAAAGACAAAAAAAGAAAGAAGCCCAAACTAGTCACACATAAAAAGAAATTAACATTTGAATAAACAAAAGGTAAAAATGATGAAACTTTGAAAGTAAACTTGGCTAATAATTGCTCTAGATTGGGGGGGGCAAAAGTTAGTGATAATAAATAGTTGACAGTAATGTCAAAGTGTCACTGCCAATAGCTATGTGCAAGTGGCTCATCTTCATTGATTTTAACCAAAAATTGCTAATTCAGAATGAGTGAAAGAGAGGTGTTGTTTAAAAGTCATATTTCAAAAGGAATAAGACATGTCATGTACATGTACCAACTACCCAGGAGAAAGGCAACCATCATGTACTATACTTATGTACTAAGAAAAATAAAAATTAGGAAACAGTCTTATAAGAAAGGAGGGAGGAATTGTAGTGCTGAAGGTCTTTCTTTATCAACAGAGAGAAAGAGCTCTTATGATCTGCCTCTGAAAAGTCTTGAACAAAAGTATCTATCTTAGGAGTAGAAAACAAAACTAGAAAACAAAGAAGAGGACCCGAGGAAGTGAGATGATAGAGTGGAGTGGTCATATATGTCTCAAAATGTTTCATTCTGAACCCAGACTGTTTTAGATGTGGAGAGGTTTGAGGTGGGCAGGCTACAGAGAGATTGAACATCATTCAAGCAGAAGGGTCAAATAATCAGCAAGATGGGAAAAGGAGAGAATTGATATAGGGCAAAACACTCCCAACCTGCTAGATGCCCAGTTCCATTATTTGTGTTCTCTAATATCAAAGAATGAATTTCAGAAACAACAGAGGTTAAGAGCAGAATGTATTTATTGGGAAAAAAAAGCTTCTCTGTCTGAGAGACGGAAGAGGTCTCGAGCTGGTTGCCTAGGACCCTCCCTTTCTAAGGATTTTCATAATGCAAAACCACAAGAAAAGGAGGGTCCAAGGAAAAATGGGAAATCACAAGATGGGCATGGAGTGGGACAAAACTATGGTCAACCAATCAGATTAGGGGTATAACTGCTCAGGTAAAATTGATTAAATTGGGATCAAATGGGGAAGCAAGTCACATAGCAAGAATACAGAATAGAGATTCTTCATATAGAGGGGTGGGTTAGTGGCACTTCCTCAAGGTGGTGATACCTATTTAGAATGTCAATCCCGGATGCTTATTTTTAGGAAGGTGTATGGGTGCATTTGATTCGTCTTTTGTCTTGAAATCTGGTCCTCGTGGGAGGTACTGCCTCCCCAAGTTTGCAAAGTATCTCCTCTTCTGCAGTGGCACCTTTGACAGTACAGCCCTGCCTGACTGCAATATTTCTAATTTTGCTGCCTATGACAGAATTTTAAACATAGTTTAGTTAACAAACTTTTTTTTTTAATTGGTCATTGAGAACTAGTGATTCACTTATCTATGAGGCAAAGAGGTCAACAAGGAGGAACTTTTAGAATGACCTAAGACATATGAGGAGATCACATCTTTCTCATTAGAGTGGTTCCCAGAACCCAAAATGGTAAGAAAATTTCTTAATGTTCTATATTTTCCAGGAGTATAATTAAAATTTAGTACCATCATATGTTCATGATCACATTTTTGTAATATTACTAACCTTGTTGTTTACCAGTATTACTCTTTATATGAAATGTATTTTTAAAATAAGTAAACACAATATTGCCTACTTTATAAATATCTTGGAAATTTTTATCTATTTTGAAATAGAAAATATAAATATCATAGGAATTTAATTTCATTTCTAAAAAACATATGCAAACAAATGAACATATCATTTATTAAAGAATTTCAAATATTAAAGCTGTCAATATTCTAAGGTAAAAATATTTTATTTTTTGACATTTCTCAAATTTAGCATTCATGAAACGAAGCGGTACTCAAGATTTAGTGTTCAGTATTTTTCCATCTTTACCAGGAAATCTACAAGAGCAATTTAAGGTGATTGCATAAACTGGTCAGTTTCATTTTTTTCTGGATATGGCTTCACACCACTTCCTACAAAATATATAGCTTGCTACTGAATAATCAAAAGTTATTTTGCCGAACAAAATTTCAGGCAAAGTTAGTAACATGTAATTTAAGTATGCTGTCTTGTGAGTAGAAAAATCGATAGCATTTTCAAGTAGTAGCTTATAATTTAGAAATGTGCATAATTTATCCCTTGACACTTATTTAGTTCACCGAGAAAGTTTACCAGTGACCATGCATGTCTGTTGGCACATCTCACAAAACCAAGGGCTGGATTTGGAGAACCAGTTCACTGTAGCAAAATGTTCTTGGGTAGCTTTTGCTCTCTTCTGGAAGAGTTCACTAACAGATGGCAACTTGTCATTGCTAATGGAGTGTTGTCCTGAAAAACTTCAAAGATCCATGCAGAGTGTAACACTTTCCCCCTCCTCTTTTCAAGCCACCTCAAAGAAATAGCCAATAATGACCTCTGTCTTTTCACAGATGATACCACCTTATGTTGGCTGTTTCCTTCCAAACCACATCACGGTTGTTTTAATCCAAATATGACCCCCAAAAATCACTTTGTGTTATTTGACAGCTAATCTATGTGCTAAATATCAGAAATATCTCAAGGCAGTAGAAAAGGTATCGTGACTCAAAGGTAGCCATCCTGAGTGCCAACATTGCCTCTGTGAGTTCTGCAAAAGCCAACTTTTGAGCTGGGGATTTCATTGTTCTCACTGAAGATCATACAGCTCGTTTGTCTCGAACAAGAGTCTCATTTCAACCAGGTTTCTGGAACCCTAAATTTCTTTGATACACAGAAAGAAACCATCATAGTGTTATTTAAGGATATGACTCTTTTTACATTGTTTATTTTATTCTACTAAAATTGTATTTTCATTAGAAAATTAGCCGTTTGGCCTCTGAGGTATATAATAATCAGTACTAACCACTATAATTTTATCTGCCTGCATAGTTGAGCAATATGAGAATTTTAAAAGTCACTTACAGAATAGTTTTACATGATTTTTCAGATCTATTAGCAACTTAGCACTTTAGAAATAACAATGGGAAATTGAATATTCATGGTTAAGACCAGACAACAGGAAAAGATAAGAGCAGGCCTTATTTCACATGTTATAAATCTTGATACTCTTATTCACTTATTAAATCAGAAATAGTTGTTTTATTATTAATGATAGCTATTTTTAATATGACACATGCCCAATTATGTGGTATGTGATCTCGCCTATTTTTAGATCTTATTTTACTTAAATGTTCATACTCAATAAAGAAAGTAATCTTAATATCTCTGAACACATGAAAGCTAAGCCTCAAACTGGGATTAGATACCGCACTATGCTTAGCCATAAACTATATAGAAGAAATAAAATTGAAAATGTGTCCAAAGTCACAAAAAATGTGTGATATAAGTAAAGATAATCAATAATAGGGAAGAATTCTCCTTCCTCCACATGCCAAGGTCCATTCCAGCATCTAACATGGCCACTCCATGGGATGAAAATAGGCATCATGTCAGATGCCTATTGAATGATTAAAACTCAGACTTTATGATTAAACTTTTTATATTCTTTAACCAGTGTACTTCATTCCTTTTTCTATCTCTTCCATTATATTCTACTATTTTTCCTTCATTTTCTCCCTTGCCTTCCAAGTCATTCTTCTATGTAGTTGCCATAGAATTAAAATATTTTGTATTATGAATTATTACTCATGTCTAACAAATGTCATTCAACTTCCATTGGAAATATGTATTGGTACTTTTATAGACTTTCTTTTTTTGTGTTTTGTAAAATACCATTTCCCTGCAAATATATACTAGCAAAAATATGAGAAAATCAACATTTTTGTTGTGTGGAATTTTGAATCTTTCTGAATAAACTACAGACTAGCTAATACTTAGTCTAGTTTGCACAAATGAAATGTATGTAGAGTTGAAATTTGATTTCCTGAATAAAAGGAAGATGTTCTGAACTTTAGATAAGATGCTATTCAAATATTAGTCACTTTAAAATACTTTCCAACTTGATAAACAATAACATTATAATTATATTTCATTCTTAGATATAAGATGGTAATTGGGATGATATCACCATACATATACTAGTGCAGGGTATTGAACTCCAGAATAATTTCTTTTGTTCAAAGATATCAAAATGCTCATGTATCAAAACATGTACCAAAGTATTATGGGCTATGAATTTTAAACAAATGAGACTTTTCTTCTTTTACACTGTACCAAACTTCATTTAACTGATTAAGATTGATCATACAGTAATTATTAATAAACTATGGATTCACAGCATGATAAACTGGGAAGGTATATAAAAAAGTTCATTATAATTATTCCAGACAGGCACACAGTTCTAATGTGTCAATAAACAAAGATTCAAACACATGTAAAATAATAAAAATATTAAGTACTAGTATGCATTTCTTTTGATCTAGATAGTACACAAGAACATTTCAATATAAAAGTCAGTCAAAAATTATTTTAAAAATTTATGTAATTCATTAAATTTTGACTTTTCAAAGAGATCTTTTTCATCTTTAGGTACAGTTTTGAAAAATGATCCTTATCACTGCTGTCCTTATATATAGCAAATACCACTTATTTGGCTAAAAATTATTATTTTTTAAAGGACAGATAGCCAGATGTGGTGGTGTATACCTGCATTTGCTGCTGCTCAGAAGTTAGTCAGGGTGGCTGCGAGTGCGGGGACAGCCTAGGTAACTGAGCAAGACCAACTCTGAAAATCAAATAGTTTCTAGAAAGACTAGCAAGAAGTAGTGGTAGAGCACATGCTTAGCAAGTGCAAAGCCCCAAAATAATTCCCTAATGATGCAAAAAGGAAAAAAAAAAAACATAGTTGGATAATAAATATTAAGTTTTGGAGGATGATCAGTGAAATTTAGGTTTTCTAACAATAAATGGTTAATGCAAAACCCCACAGTTCCTGGTTAGTGCCTTCTTCTCTGGTTGAACCCAGTCTATCCGGAAAGTTTAGTGGTAGCCCTAATCATCGGGAAAGCAGCTGGTATTCCCTCTAATGGCGAAACTTAAGCTAGCATACTAGACAAAACTTGTATGTAAGGCTCTGCTGGATTATATCCTGGCTCTGCATAATATCAGGTTAAGGCCAGTGTAAGGGTTCTTCCAAAATACGATATCAGGCAAGCAGTGTGCGTGTAAATATTTAACACCTGGCTCTGGAGCAAAGACGGCAGGTATGTAATTTACAATAAGTGTTGCCAATTACTATGGAAGGAAATACTTTCATCAAGGGTGATTTCAAGTTTTTTAGATATGAAAGACATAAATAACCTCAATAACAGAGATATTGGGCTGGGGATTTATCTCAGTGGCACAGTGCCTGCCTGGCAAGCGTGAGGTCCTGAATTCAATTCAATCCCCGATACTCAGAGAGAGAGAGAGAGAGAGAGAGAGAGAAACAGAGAGAGAGACACAGACAGACAGACAGACAGACAGACAAAGACAGAGAGACAGATTAGTCAAATGTAATAAAGTGATTTAAAATGCTGTTTGGATTTAGCTGAGCGGCACAAATGCCTGCGTTGTAAGTGTGAATTTGATTACCAGTACCAAGACAAAAAAACAAAACAACAACAACAACAACAAAAAAAACCTACAATAAAAATGGTGTTCATGTATGATCTTTACTTTTAAATACCTAAGAAATTTTTTCCACATTGTTATTAATGACTGTGCTTACTTACAAGAGAGCACACCAAAACCTTCGCAGTCAGCCCATACGAAAGGACTGGATCTGGCTTAGCTACAACTTTGTTAGCAATTACAGAATCAGTAATCACCAAGCTGCACCCTGTCTTCCTCCTTTTCGCCCCAGGCCCCAGTGAAATTCTGCTGTGCTGAATCTGCACGTGAGCATTGCTTGATCTTCTATTTTTATTTTCTCAAGCACAGTGAGACAAATCTATTTCTGAAGAATTTTATTTAATTTTATTTTATCCTTTTGTTTTCCAATTACCCAGAAATCAGGAATTTTAAAAAAAGGTGTAAACTAAAATTTACTTAAATATTACAAACACATCAGTCTTCAAAGACAGACGATGTTTAGGTTAGTCAAGATTCTTTACTTGAAATTAACTTTTACTGAAAATGAAAATGCAAATAAAGACACCAATTCACAAATGGTTGGGAAAACTTTTGTGAATGTGAGTCTCAGCAATGTGAGTCCATTAGTGCATGATCCACATGCACTAATGGAAAAAGTCATGCAGTTTTTCCCTACTTAGTGCAGGTAGTGGCATATGAAAGTTTAAAAATTATGCAGTATATGCTGCTATGTGACCATCAAAATTACTTGTATTTATACATATATTCTACAACTATTACTGAGTATGTTTAGAATTAAAAAATATTTGGTTAAATGGTTCTAACAGAAAATTACAGCTTTGGTACCATTTATTCTTTTGGAGTACCAGTGAGTACTACTGCTGGCAAAATAAGTAAACCCTCACCCTCAAGGTGTGTTTAACTACACTGATTTTTGCATCATACATCAATAACTCCTCCATCAGACATTTTAATTCTTTAACATACAGTAGTCAAAATATGGCCTGAAACCAGTGTCATCAGTATGACTGGAAATACAAACTCTCAGCATTTACCCCATCAGAATTTTATCAAGATCCTTGCATGACTGTCATGGAAAGTAATTTTTAGTAATTCACATACCAGTAGTAGTAATCCAGACAATATCATTGAATGAAGAGTCCATGCAAATAATTGTCACATCCTAGCATAAATCAGTTTATCAAGCACTGGTAAGCACTCATAAATAGTTTTGCAAGAATGCGTATGTCTATTGTCACTGTATGAATTTTGTTTGCAACTTTGAAATTTGTTTTGTTTATAAATTTCATTATGGTTAGTTTAACAATGGAATGGAATAAATAGTTTAGATAGCAGTGAAAAGCCTCTAATGTAAAACACTGAATTCAACTAATTTTGGGTTATTATTGAAGAATTATAAATTATACTCAAATATTTTCCTTGACAACTTCATTTTGATTCATTGTATCAGACTATAAATTTTCTTATTTTGTAGTATTAGTTTAGGCCCCCTAAAGCATTTCTTTTGAGCATATATTTAATATCAATGTAAGAGTTACCAGTGAGTCTTAAAATGAATCACATACAGTCTTCATGAAAAGATAGAGCCTTACAGTTTTGTGTGCACCTACTAAATAAGCTATAATAAATGCAGATTTTTTTTTAAAAGGAGAAATATGTATTTGTACACTCCTAATGGGTTATTTTACCTGGTGTCAAAGAGTAAAAAATTCATCAGATTTAGTTTTTAAAAATTAAATTGGATTTTAGTAATTCATATACCAGGTAGTATCCAACCTACAAAAGAGACATGTGTTCCACCAGATATGGTTAAACAGTTGGTGTTTTTAAGGTAGCAGGAACAAGAACAAAGAAATAGCATAGTGCAAAAAACAGGTTGGCTAACATCAGGTTACTTTCCTTACACGGATAAAAGCAGAAGGCGTTTCCTTATATTGCTAACTTGGACTGACTGGCCTCTTATGAAGAGCTGCTATGAATATCTTACTTTTTAAAATAGTCCTCTTTGGGAATCAAACTATCAATTCTCTTTTGATTTCTCAGGTGCTCAAATCTTACAACCAAATAGATTGGTTTTGTGGCGGAAAACCATAATATGAACTATGCAGTTTTGTGTTTGTCCATCAGTGTAATATCTCAGTCAAAATCAAGTCTCTCATTCATATTTTTTTTGTCTTTTTGAGACAGTGTCTCACTATGCAGTTCAGGCTGGCTTTGAGCTCACTTTGTAGCCCAGGCTGGTCCCTAAGCTGCAAGGATCCTCCTGTCTCAGCCTCCTGAGTGCTGGGATTACAGGCCTGTGCCACCTCACCTGGCTGATCTCATTAATATTTAGCATGTATAATTCTTACTGTTTGAAACTCATTTAATCTCATGTTGAAATATGACTTCCTACCAGACATTTTTATGGTGATGTCCACTATTTTTTCTTTCTCAGGGTGGCTAACACATGAAAACAAACAATAAGAAACTAATTGGCTATGCATTGAGGTAATCAGGCCATGACCAGTTATAACTGCAGTGCACATAAAAACTCCCCTTTCAAAACCTTATTAAGAAAGATAGGCCTTAGTTTAAAATAAATGAAGGGGTACTTTAGAGTGACATATTGATTAGTTTAAAATTATAGTTGTCCTCAATTTATCATGCCTAGTATCATTTCAGTCAAGTCAGAATCTGAAATGCTTTGCTGATATTTAAAGAGATACTATAATATAAAATTAAAGTGTTACCATGTGTATACCTTTGTTCTACTTCCCAATTTTACTTATTTATATTTCTATGTATTGCAAAGTCAGAATATCCAAGCAGGCATACAGCATATGCATATTGTGAAGTTAAGGACATAATAATACATTCAAAATGGCAATAGTGTAAAAAAGTTCTTGAGTACTGAATTCCTTAAAATCTATTTTTTAAAAATCTCTGACAAAAGAATGTGGCAAGATGTTTGATTTCTCTCAAATCCTATGAAGCAGGACATTGGTTTAGTGGTTTTAAATGTGAAAAAACTGACAGATAACTAAACATACACTGCCATCTACACATATTGGGTCTGTTTACATATTCAAGTGCTGCTATAAAATATCAATAGAATGTTATTGTCTAATATTTTACTATCTGTCTAAAAATCAAGTGGAGTTTTACATGTACTATTTTGATTCTTGTCAAGCAGTTCTGAAAAGTCAGATATTTCCAGCCACATTATAGATAATAAAACTAAGTTTAAAAAGTCCTAAATAGTTGGACAAAGTCAATAAAATTTTAAGCATTGGTACTGAAATACAGTTTGCCTTTTCCCATACACTCGATAGTTCTCCACTGCCACTTCATTCTTCATACTATTGCCTCGCAGGATGTACTCTGAGAGCAAGTTGGTGCAGGTCATGCTAGAATTCCTCCTAAAACCTACTAGATCAGACTATGTAAACATATACACTTATTCATTTTAGCTATACTTCATGTATTGCTGAAACCTGTCTTTAAGAAGCATATAGGCTGAGTTAGGAAGAATCTTGAGGTTTTTTGGTTGTGTTCTCCCATTTTATAGGTCTAGAAAGTCTGTCCAAGGAAGGCCATTTCACTCAAAGTTACATACTTGGCCTTTTGTCAGAAACCTCTCTGACTCCTTGTATGGAAATTCCTAAGTTGGGCCTTCCACAATGCCAATTTATGTCATACAAGATTTGAAAATAGTGAACTGTTGACAGTCACACATTTTACGGTTAGCTTGGATGCAAGTGGACAAGACTTCATTTTCATAGCTGGATAATGGACTGTATATACTGCAAGAAGTACTTTTAGTCAATCAGTAATACCCTACTAGAGAAGATGAGAATGGAGCAGATGAAACAGCCAAGTAAAAGGAGGAGGATGTATTTGTAAATAATGGCAAGCCATTGTTTGGATTAAATGACAAGTTGATGCCAAGAACCTCAAAGATAGTTGAGACAAAGGTTGCAGATACAGGGTGCTAACGTGCAACACACCATAATCACTGACTTCTTGCAGATGTGGTGGAAAATATATCATTTAAATATGCCAACAAAATCAGTATAACAGAGGAATAACACCAGATGCACATGTATTTTATCCACATAATTTAACATTAAAAAATATAGAATATGACATGTATACACTTAAAAGGCTAATTCATTTTAGATTATTATGCCCCCAAAGCCTTTCAAGAGCATTGAATTAGTACTATATATTTTCAATTTCAGCATAATGATCAGTTACATGTATTGGCTGGGGAAAATTTCAAATAACAGTCTAATAAATTGTGCTTTTCTTTATTCACTTGAAGATTTATTGAGCCTCCTAATATTGCAGAACTAGACTTTTTACATATTCAGTCACCGTTTCCACAACATATTCTATTGAAACAAGCCTTAAATGACTGTGAAAATCTATGTTATGCTCTATTTATGTGATGGATTTAGTCACTTGTGTTTGTGAAACAAAAATTTAAGCAACTTTTCAAGTATTTGCATGCCAGAATTTCATACTGTGAAAGTTTTTTGAAAAATAAGAGTTTGGTTTTTTTTTGGTGTTGTTATTGGGAATATATATTATTTGATTATTAGACAACCAATTCCCATCCTACTTGTGAAGAGTGAGTAAAAAAAGATCAGTGTAATAAATCATTCAATATTAATAATTAAGAAAAATGTATAAAAATGTGAACCACTACAAATTTAGCAACCTAAAACCCAATATACACATTTTCATTTTGTAGACATATTATTGTTTTACTAAAATGTGAATCCCTGTCTTAAAATTTTAAAAAAATTTAAAAACAAATGACTAAGGGTAGAATTCGATGCAAAGTTTCTGGTCTTAGTTCCTAGTAAATGAATGGATGAAGGAAATTTAAGCCAAACAATTTAAAAATAATAATGCATTACCTTTCTGCCTCTAATCTATTTTTAGAAAAGTACTCAACTGACACAAGGCATAAGAAACTCAAAAAGACATTTTTCATAGTTCAAATATTGTAAAACCATATCATCCATCAAATTGTCACCATTTTTTTCTGGTTTGTCATATAATTTCTTTATTTTATTTTTCTTCTACTTAACATACAAAATTTCAACTCCTTATCCTGAACTAAAGTTCTAGTACAATTATTTTTCTTATCATATATTTAATTTGTATTTTTAAGTGACATCATTTCTTGTATTAACCTCTCTCAATGTTTAAAATTATTAGTTGTTTTCAGTAAGCAATAAAATTAAACATTATAGGACAGAAGGAATAACAATGTATACATGCAAATTTTTTCTAGAAGTCTAAGCAACAGTTAAGCATTGATCAGATGTGGATCACTTTGGAAAGTCAGTACTGACTTAGATTTTTAAAGGCTGTGTAACTGAAAGAATCATGGCTATTTTACACATGTATATGAATGAGTTAGATGATATGGCTTATTCAGGACTTGGAAAATAATAATTTCGGGTTTTGACAAGTTGACTGTTTTGTGAGTGAAGTAACTGACAAATGATTGAATGAATGTTATAATCTCATCAAAGTGTGCATATATTAAAATATATACAGAACATTCAGTTCAACAAAACTTTATTGAAGAAGTAGTCTGTGCCATAGGATTTTCTGAGAATTGAGATCCAGAATAAAATTTTACTTCTCTCTCGAATCTCTGTACCTAATAAACCAAATAGATTTACATATAGTTGCTTATAAATATTGATATGAATGTACCTGTAATGTACCATGGTATACACATGAATAAATAATTTAGTTTACTATGATAGGTTGGGTAAAATCATGCAAATCTACAAACTTGGCAATGAAATCATTAATCAATTTTCTTTATTAACATCTCCAGCTATAGTTATTGCTTCTCCATTTATTATGTCACTTTGTGAAAAAATACTTTAATTACAACATGAAAGTCTGTGTGTTTGCTACTGTCTGTGTTTCTAGTTCTTCTGACCAAATCCTTTTATATTTATCACCTTAGCTCTAACAATATCTTCTCATTAAATTGTCATTTATTTATCTTTAGTTTCCATTATGTTTCTCCTTAAGTGTTGTCACATAACTTTTAATTCATTGTTACTCGAATTTTACTTAATAGATTTAAAGTATGTGTTAGATTTTATACTAGGCTATAAACCATAGGTGAGGCTGATTTTATCACTACATCTCTGAGGTGTAACCTAATACTTAACATCAGTATATACTTGAAGAATCTTTCTGTGATAAAAAGGAAACAAGAAGAGAAATTAAAGTATTGAAGGAAAGCACTAAGTTATAGAATAAAACATAAGAGTAAGATGCTCATGACAGAGTTCCGAATTACCAGGATCATACCAGTATATGATATAGGGAAATAAATGGAAATGGCATAATTGTCTAAGAGCAAAAAATAAGACAATGGGGCTGGAGATTTAGCTCATCAGCATAAGCACCTGCCTGGCAAGCACAAGGTCATGAGTTTGATCCCCTGTACCAAAGAAAAGAAAAAAGGAAAGAAGAAAAGAAAAGAATTAAGGTGTAATTTGTACACATCAACTTGGTGAGAAGAAAATGTTCTTAAATTTATATCTATACACATTTCAATATTGCTAGAGTGACAGACTGAAAGGGGTAATGTGGTAAATAACTCAAATATGATTTAGATTTCCAGAGATGAGAAGGAAGCATTAGGGTGTCACCAGTGAGAGGAGAGGATAGAGTAGGGAAGTGTAAGTTTCTGAGCTCACACACTCCTACACACACACACACACACACACACACACACGCCGTTAAAATCAACTTTTTAAAAATTTCGGAAAACAATTGGTGTTTTACACAACCAAGTAAATACTGACTCAATAAACTATTCATTTAAACCTGGTGGGCATGCTTTGTTATATGCTAATGTAACCTTCCCCAGTTTTTCTTCCTCCTCCTCCTCTTTACTAAGATATTGAAAGTCCATTTCCCCAGCAGGACGACTGCATTCCAGCAATGCCTAAACATACTATGTTCTCTCCAAATTGTGATTTTTTGTTTTAAATTGCCTGACAGTTTCCTGAAGGCCTTATGCAATACACTTACCTTTATTTTCCTTTAAACTTTATCCCTGAAAGAAAAGCTAAAGTAGCTAAAAAAAAGGGAGGGGGGGCTTTCCTCATAAATACTAAAATACAAATGAATAAGTCACAGTCACCTAGAGAAAAATATTAGAGATATTTTGAAAGCCTGGGTTTGGAGAACTTGACTAAGGATTACTTTGGAAAATAAAACCTTTGAAAATGTTTTGCCTATAGAATAGAATCTGCAAAACTAGACACATAAACAGGCAAGAAGTTATGCTCACAAAAGACCTGAGAGATTCCTAGACTTCAAACTGAGCTGATTTTCAGCCTCACAAGAAGCAATAAGTGAATGCTGAGGCAGAATTTCAAATATTCTTACTATTGTAGTGACAATAACTGGCAGTCAAAATAAAGGAGAAATGCCTGTTTGTTTTTCCAAGCATTAATAGACCTCTATGCCAAATTGCTAGCTGCCTGAAGGTAAAGAGTAGAAATTTCAGAGATCATATACAACAGTGAATATTGCCTTTAAATATAGTTTACAAAAGTAAGAGAAGTAGTACTCTCAAAGTATTTCCTGGAAGGAAGTGCTACCCCGACCCAAACCAGAAAAGACTCCAACCAGAAAACAGAAGTAGAGGCTAATCTCTTTAGTGGACACAAATGCAAAAATCTGAAATAAGATACTTGAAAACAATGCAACAAATAATCAAAGAGATCATACATCATGACTAAGATTCATTCCAGGGATGCAAGAAAGTTCGACATATGTAGATAATAAATGTCATATGCCACATAAAAAGAAGTTAGAACAAAAATTGCAAGACCATCTCAATCTATGCAGAAAAAGCATTTGACAAAATCCAGTACATATTCATGTTAAAACTACTGAAGGAAACAGGAACAGAAAGTCTTTATCTCAACCTGATAAAAGCCATTTATGACAAATCAACTTCCAATATGACAAGATGAAAGCTTTTCATTAAGATTCAGGCATAAAGTAAGGATATCTGTTATCACTTTTGCTGCTTAATATAGTTCTCCAAACATAAGGTACAGCAATAAGACAAGAGAAAAATATATATATATAAAGATACTAAAGGAACAAGTTACATTATCATTTTTTGTTGATTACATAATCCTCTACATAGAAGACCTCAAACACTCCACCAAAATACTCCCTAGAACTAAAATCTAAATTGGGCATTGTAGAAAGATACAAGGTCAACACTCAAAAATCAATAGTGTCCCCATATACCAGTAACAAACTCATTGAAAGAAAAATTAGGGAAACAATACCCTTCCCAACAGCATGAAGAAAAATGAAATATTTAGGAATTAACATAACCAAGAAGTGAAATATCTCTGAGGGGAAAAATATACTACTCTGAAAAGGGGGATTAAAGAGGATATAAGAAAATGAAAAGATATTTTCTATTTTGGGATAGGAGCAACCAATTTAGTTGAAAAGGTCATAGTGTCAAAATTACTATTACATAGATTTAATGCAATCCTAATAAAAATACCATAACATTCCTTACAGAACTGGAGAAAGTGATCCTAAAATTCATAGGGGACCAGAAGAGCCCTAGAATATCAAACACATTGGTGGACAACAAGGGCAAGATGGGAGGCAAATCCCTGATGCCAAGTTATATTATAAAGCTAAAGTATAAAAACAGCATGCTATTTGCAACACATAACATGCACACGCACATACACACATGCGCACACACACACACACACACACAGACAGATCAATCAATGGAACAGAATAAAAGATACAGAAACAACTTCAGGCACACCTCGCTATGTTATTTTTTACAAAGGAGTCAAATCCTTGACTGGATGAAAGATAGCCTCTTTAACAAGTAGTGCTGGAAAAGCTTGCTATCCTATCAGATATATGAAACTAGATTCATATATCTCACCTTGCACTAAATTAAAACCAAAATGGATCAAAATTTAAGCATGTGGAACAGAAACACTTAATCTTCTGGAAGGCAAAATAGGTAAAACTCTTGAAGACATTAATCAAGGCAAAGACTGAACAAAACCATGGTTCTCAAGAAATAACACGAAGATCTAACAAATAGGATTACGTCAAGCTGAAAAGCTCTTACACTGCAAAGACAACCACCAAGAGTAAAGAGAAAAGCAAAGAATTTGGAAAAAGTTTTGCCAATAAAGGACTAATATCTAGAATAAAGAACTCAAAGAAATGAGACATTCAAAATTTAAAATCTCAATTGAAAAATTGTTACCAGAAATAAATAGATACTTATCAGATGAGGAAATAAGAATATTAAAAAGTGTTCAACATCATTGTCCAATCGAGAAATGCAAATTAAGATACTGATACTGCATCTCACTCCAGAAACAATGGCTACTCTTAAGAAATCAACTAATAACAAATGCTGGTGAAGCAGAGGGGAGAAAGATATTATTGTTGGGAGGGTAAACTGAGAAAACCACTACATTAAAAAAGTGTGACTATTTGTCCAAAACCTGAAAGTAGAAATTTTCTTCAGCCCAGCTAGTCCCTTTTAGGTATCTTCCTGACAAAGTTAAAGACACCATATCACAGTGATGTATATATACCCATCTTTACAGTAGTATAATTCATAATAGCAGAATCATGTAAATGCCTATATGTCTGCCCATCAACAAATGAATATATTTTTAAAATTTGGTATTTGTACATACTGGAGTACTACACTACTATTAAAGTGATTTGTAAGAAAATAGATGCACCTAGAGACCATAATATTAAGTGAAATAACTAAGACACACAAGCTTAAGTATTGCATGGTTTCTGTTACATGAAAAACTCAATATATAACATGCAAAGTATGAGATAAAAGACACAAAATAAGAAAAAAGGAGATATAAGCAAAAAAGTAATGAAACACATTGTGTAGAATGTATCAAAAAAGTGTACCTTGACTTAGTACAATTGTCTTAAATGTTTGACATATTTTTGGCTCATTAATGTGGCTTTCAGTATGTATATATGATAATTAACTTTGTAAGTTCTTATAAGATAAACAATAAACAAATGAATCTGATGCTTAAAAAATAGAAAGGAGTTGGGGGCGAAACTGAAATGTGCTGTGTACATGTACCAGTTCCCTACAGTGAGCATACTCATTACATGCTGCAAACCTCTATTGATGAAAGTAAAAAAAAAAAAAAAATTGCAAAGTAGAATGACAAGGCCTATGACTGTAATACCAAAATTCAGAAAAAAATGCCTTTGTACTATAGGGGAAAAATGTTGTTAAAGATAGAACCACAATAAACAGCAAGAAAAATAACCATAAAGAGAAAGACCCTGATTAAAGTATATCTATATAACAAAATTCACAATGTTCCACTTTCGATGTAAATTCTGCAGCATAGATAGACACAAAAAGAGTAGACAATTCCAGTGGGAAAAAGAAATCAAAAGAAACTTTGCATTAAGTAGCACAGAAATCAAGTTAATTAGAAAAGGACAGGATACCAATGAATTAAATATGTTCACGCAGTTAAAGGAAACCAAAAGAATTATGTTTTGAGATATTAGTGATGAAATAATTTTAAAATAAATTGAACAAGTTTGGGAGTGTTAAGTATAAGTACTTTATGAAATGGACAGAAAAGCTCATATAGAAATTTAAGAAGTTGAGGAAAGAATCAGAGAAAATCCAAATCTTAGTCAAATTTTCTAGTCTAAGGGACAAAAGAGAAAATTAAAATGAACAAAAGTTAGTAGAACTGATTAATAGGAATGCAAGGAGTGGGGAGAAGGTGCATACAAAACATAAGGAAAATTAATGGCAGATAGCTTCCAAAATGTAAATGATATAATTTGCACTATTTTTAATATCCCTAATATTGATCAGAGGTGATGACCATATGAATGTCAGCACCATGCATCCTTGCTTAGAACTTGCCCTCGCCTAGGTACGCAGAGGAACAGAACTCTCCACGCTAAACACTGTCATCTGTGCCCATGGCCTCCTCAGTGTATACTAACATGTTCTCTTCTACACTAA